>JBBBDQ010000653.1:3302500-3477500 GCA_037127315.1 Ascarosepion bandense
ATCCAGTTCCATTCGCCGGCTACTGCAGCAGATAACATCCTGTGCCACCCACAAAGACTTCACTCGATATTGACTCACATGTAAGACGTGCTTTATTTGCTATTTTATAGAAATCATTTAATGCTTCCCTGTTTTTCACTTCGCTCGGAATGTATTTGGTTCTCGACTTGCATTAAGATATCTATTTCCATTAAATAGCAACCTTACAACAAACGTTACCATCAGACATTTTCAGTATGCTTTCTCCATACCAAAGTGGATATATACACTACAAACACATTAAAAACGCTCGCGGGGGCACCACTAAGTTGGCAAATGAATTACCAGTTTGTTCTATCGCTCTAGGAATGATCTAAATTCTTCTGCCATGTTTTGTTTTTATGAGAGTCAGTTTAGACCAGAAATGGTGCATTGCTTTCATACGTCGACAGGAGATGTTCTATCCTCACAATCCAATCTTGACAGAGCTTTACATTATTTACGACGTCAAGTAGAGTGAGCTTCCGCCAGTCTACGTCTTTCGCACAGAAAAGACCGTAACACTGCAAGACTATCGCTAACTCTATCGCTATTTCTACGGAAAGCGTTCAAATGTGCTCAGTTCTGTAATTTCACTAGTTCAAGTTTTTACATCTAGGACAGGTCATGCTTTTTAAGCAGAATCGAAATACCCAGTTTCTGTGCTCCAAATGTAAATAGAAAATTTCCATTCAGACAGTTTTTACCAAGAAGCTACATATGGAATAGACCTCTTCACGAAAGTCATTATCTATCCTCCTTATCCTTATAAATCTTTACTTTTTACCATCTCCTCTTTCATTCATGCCCCAGGCCTCATCATTACCATTTTGATCATCTACCTTAAACGTCTCTCTAAATTTGGATTAGGTAAACTATTATATATGAAAATTAATTTTGATATTTTCTCTTTTTTTTATAATTATATTGTCCCAAGCAAAACATTTTACTGCCACTGTTTTGCAGGGGGTTACATAAGAGGAAAGTTATGAGAAAGAGTGACAGGTTTTGGGGGTGTCAGTAAGTCGGTAAAAAAAGTATAAATGTGGCCATAAAGTGAGGGATCATTTTATATATTGGTTATAATGTAGAATTTATCCCCCACTTTATATCCACGTTATGAAAGTATAGACTTTTTTTTATAATCATATCGTCCCAAGCAAGGCATTTTATTGCCACTGTTTTGCAGGGGGTTACATAGGAGGAAAGTTATGAGAAAGAGTGACAGGTTATAGGGGATGTCAGAAAGTGGATAAGAGAAGGATGAGAATACTGATGAGAGTGGAGTGGACGAAAAAACGAGCATGGGAGAGAAGATGCAGGTTAGTGAGATAAGAGATGACTATTGACTTTACATTTAAATTCTTGGAGATTGTAGCTGTCGGAAAATTGAAGGGAATTCGACAGGCGGGAAGTGCGAGAAAAGAAATTGGTGTAGAATTTGAGTTTACATTTTATTGGTTTCACAGTAAAAGGGTCAGACCTAGTTGCTAATCTTAATAAATATTATGTCTTAAAAAAAGGGATTCTTTGGCACTAACATAACTACGTCTGTTAATATATATACATATCTAAACTTATTTCTAAATGGAACTTTGTCTGTGTGTGTGTGTGTGTGTGTGTGTGTGTGTGTGTGTGTGTGTGTGTGTGTGTGTGTCCGTCACCTATAGACTCCGAAACGGCTGAATCGATTTTCTTGAAAATTTACTCAGTTGTACTATAAGCGTCTGCGAGTGTTCTTAGCTAGGTTTTGTGTCGAGATACCCCCGATAAATATCGAAATTCGATAATCGAAAAAATCGGGTTATAGAAGGAGTGGTCCGATTTTAATCAAATTTGATACACTCATAGACAAAGACATAAGAAACGATATTCAGAAGTTTCAAGGTAGCAGTTCTTACAATAGTGCAGAAAATCGATAATATATAGATTGCTTTTTTGTTGATTTTGTTTAATGGAATATAAAACTTTATGACAAAATGTAAATATTTTATACATAACTTTATACTTTCATGGTAAAAGGTATGATTTTAAAAGTTCATATTTTGTAAATCATATAAGGTATTGCTAGTAATTTCACAAATTGTATTGTTGTTATTTTTTATAAACACATATATTGGTGGTAATTTTAGTATAAAAAATTACTATTTTTATTTGTGGGTTCGCTATTTAACATGAATCCTAACATTGTCAGGGTGGACCTGAGAACAACAGCAATTAAGAGGTGGTTCTATGCTCATCGAAACCTCTAATCTCCCGATCAGACGCCTTGCAGCCGGATGTCATCGTCATACCCAGGGCGATTCAAAAAAGGTTGTAAAAACAAACACGTTGAACGTATTTAAATACCATTCATAAAAAATGTATTTTTTAATCGTTTCACCCCAAGCAAGTCGGTACCGCCACTGATGTGAACAAGGAGCTACATAAGAGATTAAAGGTATAGGCGGGACGAGAGTCAAGAGAAAGAGGAAATAGTTACAGGGGGTGTCAGGAGAGAGCAAGTGAAGGATGTGAACACAGGAGAGAAGAAAATTGCGAAGATAGAAAGAAAGGAAAAGAACAATATACACGGGGTTATGAAGAAAAGTCAAGGAAAGGACTGCAAAAGTGACGGGAATCGACATTGAATTTAAATTCCTGAAGGTTGTAGCCACCAGGAAAGCAAGTTTACGGAATAGAGTTCCACTGGCGGAAAGTGCGAGAAAAACAGCTGTAGGAGTAGAATTGGCGGCTGCATTTGGTAGATTTAACTGTAAAAGGGTGGGACCATGTTGCCAGTCTGGTTGCTCGAGTCAATTCTTGTTGAGGAATCACCAGTGACCTAAGTTTGTCGGAGCGGAAGCAATGAAAATATTTGTAGAAGAGACAGAGGGAAGCCACATCCCGCCGGTGAAAAAGTGTCTGAACCGATCATATTACAGATTCTCATTTGGAGCCTGACAAGAACCCTGAGATAAACAGCAGAGACGTCTGACCAGATATGACAACAGTATTCTATGCACCATCAGATGGTTGATTTGTATATGTGCAAGATGGATTCAGGCGGATAAAATCTTCCTGGCCTGACAGTATCTAAACCTTCCTAGCAGTGGATTACCTTAATTTTTAACTACTGCAACACAAATAGGATGCAAATTTTCGATTACAATTTTACAATCTGCAGAAAAACTTTCAAAAACTATTTCAAACTGATAGTTCTACCACTTAAGACATTTCGTAGAAATCAATAGAAATGAAAATCGTTAGGTGCTAAAACTGTTGAGTATGGAGGATGTGAAACAGCCTCTCATCCTAACGACTCTTTTTTTTTTCTTGGGTTGATTTTACACAGTCTGTCTTTGCATTGTCATACTGGAGAATAAGAGCCGTTCTGTTGATCAAAGCAGGATATTTTCGATTCTATGATTCGTTTAATCGATCAAGTTCCAGGGAATAAGTTGTAGGGCAGTGGATATCGCCTCGGAACGAGAATTTGGAGAGCCGAGTTCAAATTACGGTTGAATTCGTTGCATTCACTTACACACAAATACCCTTGGGAAAGGTATTAATTCGTCTTTTCTTTCTAGCTATGGGTTAAATAACAGGACAGATTGGGTTCTATAGCTTTGGTTTTCAATCAGTCTACCTCATAAAGTAAGGTCAACCTATTGTAGAAAAATCATCTGCCGAATCAGTCATTTTTTTTTAATCATTTCACCCCAACCAAGGCATTCCACTGCCACTATTGCGCATGGGGCTACATAGGGGAAGGTAAAGAGAAGGAGTGGTTAGACATAGGGAATGTCAGGAGGAAGGTGACAGATGAGTAAGGATACCGAGGATGAGGGTTGGGCAGATGAGTGTTTGATAGAATGGGAGCAGGTTAGTGTGTTAGGAGGTGTCTATTGACCTTACATTTAAACTCCTAAGTCATGTCAGTTTCAAGTCATGATCGCCCAAGCGTGTATCACATATGGCACTTAACTGAGTCTATCCATGTTCTAGTAGCTCATAATGGTCGACACATTTCATAAACAAGAATCTGCAATGCTATCCATGCTGACCTGGCACTCTCTGTTTCAGTCACTTTTCAACAGCCGTAACCTAGATTCACAGCGATTTTTCTATAAATATTTCCATAATAAATATTCTTTATCTTTCCTTTTTTTTTAAAAAAAGGACGTTTGACACGACCTCCACTTTATTACTTTAAGTTCGGTACTAGTTTGGCAACTAGTTTTTATCATTTTGCACTTTAACATGCTAACAGGATCTTCTCTCAACATCTCTTAGCCTCGTTACCTTCCTGTTCTTTTATTGTTCTCCCTCTTGTTTCCTTTTTCTCATTCTTTCACACTCCGTAACGTCTCTGTCTTAATCGCTTCACTGCCTTGCCTGAGTTGAAACGATTAAAAAGAAATATTACACCAAAAACAAACGAAGGGATTTTGTGCATGAACTTCTGGTTTTGATATTGTCTTGACTTTCTTATTTTTGATAACCACTGTCTTTTTCTTCTACTATTGTCGTGCAAACTAATTTTGCATCACCTGGAACAGTGCAATGCAAAAAGGTAAGTTTGGCCATCTTGGTTAAAGAAAAGTTGCAGATAGCGGAAGGTTGTATTTGTTTCTCAAGCGAAACTCATAGATTCCAGATTTCATGGCTTCTGCTCGGATGAGCTTAAGTCACTGATGCCTCCTCAACAGGTGTTTACCCGTGCAACCAGACTGGCAACTGGGTCCCACCCATTCACAGTCAGGTTAGCCAAACGCAGACGACAATTCTACTCCTTCAGCTTCCTCTCTCGCACTTCCCGCCTGTGGAACTCACTCCCGTATTCTTGCTTTCCTGACGGCTACGACCTCCAGAAATTTAAAAGCAAAGTTAATACTCACCTACTAACCACTGGACACTAGCTCTCTCCCCTCCCCTGTATAATCTTCACGTTCTCTCCGCCCATGTATCTGACATTGCACCTGCTTTCTCAGCTTTCTATTGTTCCTTTCTAACTAGCTTGTACTCCTCACTCTTTTCTAATTAATCTTTTTACATTTATGTAACCCCCTGCACATCAGTGGCGTTTCTGCCTTGCTCGGGGAGAAATGATTAAAAAAAAAATTCCTTATTTTCAGGTTTGCCTATTTAAAATGTTGGTACGTATTACACAATTGACAGATTTTCGAATAGAAGATTTATGTTGTAGGATCTCCCCTTTTTATATATGTCAATGGACTAGACTGAGTGTATATATACTCCTGTCATAGAGAAAGGAGTAGTCTAAGTCGGCATTTGCTGCTGCTACTATGACACTGTCAGCTCTCTGTCTACGGGTAGAGAGCGCTCCCTGCTTTCGAGCAGAGAGCACTAACCCAGTCGTGGTTCCACCGAAGGGTAGAATCACGACTGGAGAAAAATAGACATATATTTTTGGCCTGGCTATATAACTGGGAAGACCCGCATTAAAGAGACCTTGTGTCACATCTCGCCTTAAGTGAGAAGGTGGGTAAATACCGTTGATACTGTCAGCTCTCTACTTTTGTCTCTGCTAATATACACTATCAACTCTCTGCCTTCGGGCGGAGAGTGCTTTCTCCCTTCGGGTAGAGAGCACTAACCCAGTTGTGGTTCCGCTGATGGGTAGATTCACGACTGGGGAAAGATAGACAGATATTTCTGGCCTGACTACATGGCCGGGAAGACTCACATTAAAAAAACCTTGTGTCATATTTTGCCTTAAGTGGGAAGGTGGGTAAATACCGTTGCAGTTGACAGTAAAGAGAGTATTCGTAGAGATCCGTTAGTACCGGAACGGAGAGTACCGGAACTGATACGTAAGTTACCGAGAGATACCGAACTTATCTGCAGACTACCGCTTCAGAAGTCAGACTAGCTCTGAGCTCCACTCAGCTAAAATAGTACACACGGATATACTATTTTCCGGAGACAGCCAACTGATCAATTCCGGAGACAGCCAACTGATCAATTCCGGAGACAGCCAACTGATCAATTCCGGAGACAGCCAACTGATCACAATAGGCGCCTGTTCACATCTGCTCGCAGTGAGTGCAAGAGAACCCTAAATGACGCCAAACAGTTGTTTGCTGAGAGAATGCAACAGCACATAGCTGACCGCAAGTTCGGCTCCAAGGACTATTGGAGGATTTGTAAACGAGTGCTCAACAATAGGAAATCCTCAATACCTCCTTTAATCCATGAATTTGATGTTCTCACGTCATCTGCTGACAAAGCTGAGTGCTTTGCCCGCAGATTCTCATCCAACTCCACATTCGACTCGTCCGGAGTGCACCCACCCGACTTCCCTATTAGAACTGAGGCCAAACTGCACGACGTATATATTACCCTGACGGTAGTATCCAGAGTAATTTCAAAACTCGACCCCCATAAGGCGTGTGGAGACGATGGAATCCCGGTGATAGTCCTTAAGAGGTGTGCCCCTGAACTTTCCCCTGTCCTCTCTAAACTGTTTAACTACTGCCTTTCTGCTTCCTGCTTTCCTGCATGCTGGAAATTCTCCTCAATCGTTCCTGTCTTTAAGAACTGTGGTGAACCCTCGGACCCATCCAACTATCGCTCTATCAGTCTTCTACCAATATTCGGGAAAGTATTCGAGGCTATAATCAATGCTGAAATAGTTCATCATCTCACCGCCCACAAACTGTTCTCCGACAGGCAATATGGATTCCGCTTTGACAGGTCCACGGCTGACCTGCTAACAACTGTAACGGAGTACATGCTACAGGCCCTTGATGAGTCTGACGAGGCTCGCGCGGTTGCTCTGGACATCTCCAAGGCTTTCGACAGGGTTTGGCACCCTGGCCTCCTATGCAAACTACGCGGTTATGGTATTACCGGTCGCCTGCTTGACCTAATCCAATCTTTCTTAAATAACCGCAAAATGAAGGTCGGTCTGAATGGGCGTGCCTCTTCGTCCTACAGCACGAATGCTGGTGTCCCACAAGGCTCTATCCTAGGCCCAACGCTCTTCCTTATTTTCATCAACGACCTCCCAGATGAGATCAAGTCCCAAGTAGGCATCTACGCAGATGACACTACAATATACTCCCGCTCCAGTAAGAAACCTGTCGTGGCGGACAGACATAATCTCGCTGCTGACCTTGAGCGGGATCTACACTCTGTGGTGAACTGGGGCAAGAAGTGGCTTGTCAACTTCAATTCCTCTAAGACCAAGCTCTTGTCTGTCAACCATTACAGGCAACCTCTTCTGCCTCCCATAAGCATGGACCAGATGATTCTCCCGGAGAGTAATACACTACGCCTCCTCGGACTTACCCTGTCCTCAGACCTCAAATGGAAGCACTATATTGAATCCGTAGCAAAATCTACTGCTAAGAAGATTGGGTCACTATGTCGATCCAGGATGTTTTTTCCACCTGAATCCATCCTGCATATATACAAGTCAACCATCCGTCCGTGCATGGAGTACTGCTGCCATTTATGGTCAGGTGTCCCTGCCGTTCTCCTCAGTGTTCTTGACAAGCTCCAAAGGAGAGTCTGTCATGTGATAGATACTGATCTGGCGACTCGACTGCAGCCACTTTCCCATCGTCGAAATGTGGCCTCCCTCTGTCTCTTCTATAAATACTTTCATGGCTTCTGCTCGGATGAGCTTAAGTCACTGATGCCTCCTCAACAGGTGTTTACCCGTGCAACCAGACTGGCAACTGGGTCCCACCCATTCACAGTCAGGTTAGCCAAACGCAGACGACAATTCTACTCCTGCAGCTTCTTCTCTCGCACTTCCCGCCTGTGGAACTCACTCCCGTATTCTTGCTTTCCTGACGGCTACGACCTCCAGAAATTTAAAAGCAAAGTTAATACTCACCTACTAACCACTGGACTCTAGCTCTCTCTCCTCCCCTGTATAATCTTCACTTTCTCTCCGCCCATGTATCTGTCATTGCACCTCTTTCTCTCCGCCCATGTTTCTGTCATTGCACCTGCTTTCTCAGCTTTCTATTGTTCCTTTCTAACTAGCTTGTACTCCTCACTCCTTTCTAATTAATCTTTCTACATTTATGTAACCCCCTGCACATCAGTGGCGTTTCTGCCTTGCTCGGGGTGAAATGATTAAAAAAAAAACAAACAAAAAAACTTAACTTCAAGACTTGTAAATATTTATTTCCTACTAATAGTATTCCTGGATTTACTAACCTGCGTTCAAATTTGTATATTACGTTCAGCATAACCTACTTTCAATCTCCATATCTGTTTTTGTTGTTGATTATTTTGTGCGGTTCCTCACCAAGAATCCACAACAATTTGATAAACTTATTTTAGCTGCAATTTCTTCCTATTTAATACTGGTCTTTCAGGAGCGTGTTAAAATTAAAACCGAGTTTTCTTTGAATTCTGGTAAAATCTAGCCCCGTCTTTAACGCTTAGAGACATATACGCACATTGGCAGATTCCTATCCTTCAGTCTAATGGAAGCAATACATTTGTTGTTTTAAATCTGAAGCTACGGGAAGTGAAGAAATATTTCATTTTATACAAGTCTAATATCGAGAACATTAAAATTGAGAAGATACATTAAGATATCAAACTGACTATTATTAAATTAGTTCATTAATTTTTCAATATTTCATTGATCTCCTACGGCCATAAAATTTATTTGTTATGGTTCAATTTTAAAAGTCTTAAAGGATTCGGTAAGGGGCAGGTTTGGCCAAAGATGGAGCATTGCTGCTATATTTAATACGCACTATACAGCATTGATAAAGTTGTAATATATATATATATATATATATATATATATATTCAAAAGGAAGGAGCTTGATGGTAATTGTATACGTATTAAGAACAACTTTAGAAATTTTATGATAAAATGCAAAAGGTTTTCAGGTGTCACGTTCCGTTATTTTGGACTTCTTCGAAAGAAAGTGATATTTATATTGATCATACTTGGCATAAGGCCAAGTTTTATGAAATGTTGTCATCTATAAATATTAGTTCGGTAATCGGCAATATAAAATTATGTCATAGCAATTGTCGAAGTGAATGATTCTACCGGTCTTTGAAATCAGCATTCAACATTCTGGTCTTTAACTGCGTTTGATCCATAAAATTTGGTGTCGGACAGAAATATCCAGATGCCTCACCCATCAAAATCACCTTGACCTTATCATAGTCTTGCGAAAAATCTAATGGGTAGAAATTTTAATGTAGGATAGGCGCAACTATCTCATCTACCAAGCGCGACTTTTTACGAAGATATCTCAGTTATAAAATTCAAAGATATTCCTTATTGTCAGCTAAATACAGCACAAGGTCAATGGAGATGAGTACCGATCACAGACGCCGGCGGAAGATTCGTAACTGCATCACCCACAAAGACGGTCTTTTATGAAACGCTATTACTGGAATCCACGGTGAATAATTACGCAAGCTATTCAGCCAGATATCGTAATGGATACTTTTAGATACCGACTTGGCAGACCGCCTGCAGTCTCTCTCCCACCGGTGCGACGTGGCTTCCCTGTGTCTCCTATAAATACTTTCACGGCTTCTGCTCCGATGAACTTAGATCACTGGTGCCCCCTAAATACGAATTTGCACGAGATACTAGATTAGCAACTAGATCCCACCCTTTTATAGTGAAACCGATAAAATGCAACAGCAACTTCTACTCCAACAGTTTCTTTCCTCGCACTTCCCGACTGTGGAACTCTCTTCCACACGATTGCTTCCCCGACGGATACAATCTCCAGGAGTTTAAATGTAAGGTCAATAGACACCTCCTAACACACTAACCTGCTCCCATTCTATCAAACACTCTTTCCATCTGCCCAACCCTCATCCTCGGTATCCTTACTCATCTGTCACCTTCCTCCTGACATTCCCTGTCTAACCACTCCTTCTCTTTACCTTCCCCTATGTAGCCCCATGCGCAATAGTGGCAGTAGAATGCCTTGCTTGGGGTGAGATGATTTTTTAAAAAATGTGCAAGAATGCTGAGTATTGTACGTACATGATCAAAACAGTTTTCATCATTTTACACTCGGACATAAACAGCAGAATTTTTATCGGCGTCTTTACCTGATACTCCGAAAAGCATTGAGTTTTCGCACGAAGAAACTTTCGTTAGGCCCTCAATACATTTGGATAAAACTGAGAATAAAATAAAAAATATCGCATATCATTTTTAACATAATAATCTTATGATAATGGAGCAGGTGTTTAATTATTTTTTTTTTTTTATGTCAGATGCATTTGTGGTATATAATATTCCAAAAAAATAATTATTTATATTTAAGATCAATTTTAAACTTTCGTACACCTCGTATGTGCGTTGTTATGTAGTAGATATCGTTTCAGGATGGGAAATCGGCGAAGCGATTTCGAATTTCAGTCAGATTTATTCCATTCACTTGAGCTCAAATGCCCTTGGGAAAGTTATGTATCCATCTCTTTTCGGTAGCTATGGACTGAATTAAAAGAAAGACCGGTTGCCTTGGGAGGCACCGAGTCTACCGTCGAGACCGTAGCCTACTGCGGGGAAATTAAAATCTTCTGCCTTTGGTATCTATACTGATTATACAACGCAGCGACTCCATAGCTAAAACTGCTGCTAAGAAGGTCGGTTCTCTGTGTAGTTCGAAAATGTCAAATTGGCAACTAATCAAATAATGACCAGCAATCTGTTGTTAACTGGGTTAAGGAACGGCTTGTTTGTTCTAACGTCTCCAATCACCTGAGAGACCTTATTAATCTCTATTAATCACCTGAAAGACCCCTGTGTGACTTGTATCAGCAATGCTAACCTCCAGAAGAGTAACTCGTTACACTTTCCCAGGCTTAACGTTCTCGATTGACATGAAATGGAAAGATTATATCGAATCAAATATCATATCTGTAGCTAGGAAATTTGATTCACTGTGTCAGATTAGAAAATTTTCTCTTCACAATCTATTTTACATATTTATAAGTATACCATTCGTCCATGCATTGAATAATGCTGCCACATATGGTCTGATGCTCCTGCTATATATTTAAAGATTCTTCAAGAATAATCTGCAATGTTATCAGTTCTGACAGGACATCTCGGCTTCCGTCATTTTACCATCACTCTAACATAGCTTTCCTCTGTCTTTTTTATAAATACTTAGTAGTGGTTTAATTTACCTGCTCTCTCTCTCTCTCTCTCTCTCTCTCTCTCTATATATATATATATATATATATATATATATATATATATATATATATAAATTGTAATCATTGTGAATATTCGTTGGAATTATATTTTTAAATGTTGTTGATTTATCCCTCTCCCGAAGAGAAATTGTACAGATGAAACTAATTAGGACTTAATAGAAACTTTGAATTTGTGGTATTTTAGCGGCTGTAGTAAGAATGGTAAGCTTCACTAAGACTCGTCTATTAATACTTTTATGGTAAACTAGCAGTAAAGCCCGGTGTTGCTCGGGTGTAATAAAAGCTTTAAAACTAATCCATGCTCCTGGAGCTCAGACTCTTTGGACGTTGGCACGAAAGACTAAAAAGCAATAGTTGTTTCCAGTTAAAGAGAAACCGTAGACTGAAAGAAAAATGAATGGATGAAAGTCAAATTTTCATTTCCTAGTATCGATATTAAACAAGTTTTTTTCGTCGTAAACTGAATTTTGAAGGCTAAATAAGTCCAAACCCGCAGCAAAAACTAAAATAAAAGGGCTGAAAAAAAATAGACATACAAGCAGATAAACAGATACACACACAAACATCTTGCCTTTTCTATATATATATTATCGATTTTCTGCACTATTGTAAGAACTGAAACCTTGAAATTTCTGAATAACATTTCTTAGGTTTTTGTCTATGAGTGTATCAAATTTTATTAAAATCGGACCACTCCTTCTATAACCCGATTTTTTTAGATATTCGATATTTATCGGGGGTACCTCGACACAAAACCTAGCTAAGAACACTCGGAGACGCTTATAGTACAACTGAGTAAATTTTCAAGAAAATCGATTCAGCCGTTTCGGAGTCTATAGGTGACGGACACAAACACAGACACACACACACACACATCCATACACACACACAGACAATGTTCCATTTATAAATAAGTTTAGATCTTCTGATAAACTCTCCTTTTATTTCTAAATTTTATGACTTTGTGGTGTAGTGTATATCGGCTTAGAACGAGAAATCGTGGAACCGAGTTCTAATTCCAGTTAAATTCCTTGCATTCTCTTACGCGCCAATACTTTTGGAAAAGGTATTAATCAGTCACTTCCCTCTAGTTATGGGTTGAATAACAGTTCAGATTGGGTTCTATAGCCTTGGTCGACAACCAGTCTACCGCAGAAAGTAAGGAAAACCCACTGCGTGATATTCTTCTTCCCAGTCAGTCATGTCTCTTTCGAGACATGATCGTCCAAGCGTGTAACACGCATGGCACATAACTGACTGGTTATATTTTACCGTAACTTCTATGTTAAGAGTTTCTTCTATCTCACTTCTCACTTATGAAACCTTCTTCTGGATTCTTGCTTTCTATAAAAATTGGATCTTCTAAAATGTTAATGCAATATCAAATTTTATCATCTGTCTTCCTAATTCTTGTTCTTTAATTTTTCTCTCTCCTTAATAGTATTTTTCTCAATCTCTATAACACTTAGTAATCTCTTGCGTCTTAGTGGCCTTATTGCCTTTTTTTGGGGGGAATGATTAAGAAAAGAAAGAAAATCAATCATAAATCGAAATAGACATGATCGCCCAATTATGTATCCCGTATAGCACTTAACAGACTGACACAATATTCCTATAGAAAAGAATTAATACATCAAGTGTCTGGTTTTTTATTAGAAATATTTCGTGAATATTATGCAGATATTACCGCTGTTGTGCCAGAAGCTATTTTATTAATTTCTGAACAATGCGTTTCACTTCATCATTATTTGCATTGTTTTTTTTTGTTTTGTTTTTTATTATTATTATTTATTTATAGTGCGTGCGTTGTGGTGCGGTGGATATCGACTCGGAACGACAAATTCGGGGGCCGAGATCGAATTCCAGTTGAATTTTTTGCGTTCACTTGCGCACAAATACCCTTGGGAAAGATATCAATCCGTCCCTTCCCTCCTGTTATGGGTTAAGTAGCAGGACAGATTGAGTTCTATAGCCTTGGTCGGCAACCAGTCTAACGCAGACAGCAATGGCAACCTACTGCGGGATAATCTTCTGCCCAGTCAGTCATGTCTCAAAAAAGACATGATCGCCCAAAGCGTGTATCACGCATGGAACTTAACTGAATGACTGAATATAATAGTTGGAGACATGATTATGGCTTCTGCTTGTCATAAAGTATGGGATCGGTTTTCTATTGTTATGAAGTAATAAACTGATCCCGCAATAATTACTACTTAATAATATATTAGATCGACTCTCCCCCTAGCTATGAGTCAAATTGCAAGACATATTTGGTCCTATAGCCTTGGCTGTCAACCAGTTTACCCCAGAAAGCAATGGCAAACGACTATGGGATAATCTTCTGCCCAGTCATTCATATCTCTTTCGAGACATGATCGCCTAAAGCGTGTATCACGTGATGGCACTTAAGTGACTGACTGAATATAATAGTTAAAAGCATGATTAAGGCTTCTACTCTGCATAAAGTGGGGGAGCGGATTTATATTGTTATGAAGTAATAAACTGATCCCCCATTCTATTAGTACGTAATAATATAATATATCTCTTCTCCCTCTAGTTATGAGTCAAATTACAGGATAGATTGGGTTCTATAGCTTTGGCTGGCAACCAGTCTACCGCAGAAAGCAATGGCAAACGACTACGGGATAATCTTCTGCCCAGTCAGTCATATCTCTTTCGAGACATGATCGCCCAAAGCGTGTATCACGTACGGCACTTAACTGATTGACTGATTTTATAGTAAAATTATTTAAAATGCATTTCAATTCTTCTAGTATACGTAGTTTCACTTCAGGACGTTTGCGATCAATTCCTCCCCACAAATTCCTCCCCACAAATTCCTTTCAGACAACCAGGTATGTCTGCCTAACATCATTTAAAGGTAAGTTTCGGACCAGTGGTAGACTTTAACTTCCAAAAAGATACCTTTCAAAAGCTAAGTAAAATATTAAGAAAAACAAAATGTCATTAGAAACAAAGAAAAAGTGTTGAATTTCTATGTACTACCAATCCTCATGTATGTGAGTTCAGTTAGTTAATTGCCATACGTAATACATTCTGAGCCCATAACCAATTCACTAGAACACACAACGTGGCGTACAATTTGTTCACCAGATTGGAATCCCATTATGGAGATTCCAAAATCAAACAAGTACAACCATTTAAATGCCTCGGAAGTGTTTTAACCGAAGACAGAAAATGCGACGTGAGAAAGAAAAGAGTACTGAACTGTTATCTAATATTCAGTCAGTTAAATGCCATACGTGAAACACGCTTGGGCGATCATGTTTCGAAAGAAACATGACTGACTGGGTAGAAGAATATCCCGCAGTAGTTTGCCATTACTTTCTGCGGTAGACTGGTTGCCGACCAAGGCTATAGAACCCAATCTGTCCTGTTATTTGACTCATAGCTAGAGGGGGAAGCGATGTATTATATTATTAAGTAGTATTTAGTGGGGGATCGGTTTATTACTTCCTAATAATAGAAAACCGATCCCCCATATTATGACCAGTAAAAGCCTCAATCATGATTCCAACTATTACATTCAGTCAGTCAGTTATGTGCCATACGTGATACACGCTTGGGCGATCAGGTCTCGAAAGAAACATGACTGACTGAGCAGAAGATTATCCCGCCATTGCTTTCTGCGGTAGACTGGTTGCCAGCCAAAGCTAAAGAACCCAATCTGTCCTGCTATTTAACCCATAACTGGAAGGAATAAACGGATTAATACCTTTCCCAAGGATATTTGCGCGTAAGTGAATACAATGGATTCAACTGGAATTCAACTCGAACTCGGCAACTCGATTTGTCGTTTCGAGTCGATATCCACTGCACCACAACGCACATTCAGACTAGTACCTGGGTCTTATAGGACATCTTCAGTGTAAAGCTTATACACAGAAGCTAATGAAAAACCTTCACATTTAAAGCGCACTCAACTGGCACTACGGTCAGTCAGTTAAGTGCCATACGTGAAACACGCTTGGGCGATCATGTCTCGAAAGAAACATGACTGACTGAGCAGAAGATTATCCCGCAGTAGGTTGCCATTACTTTCTTGCCAGCCAAGACTATAGAACTCAATCTGTCCTGCTATTTAAACCATAGCTGGAGGGAAGAGACGGATTGATACTTTTTCCAAGGGTATTTGTGCGTAAGTGAATGCAATTGATTCAGCTGGAATTCGAACTCGGCTCCCCGATTTCTCGTTCCGAGGTAATATCCACTGCAATATCTAATATTACTCCTCCTATATTGTAGTACGATGTTTTGGCCGTTGTACTCTCCGGTCTTCTTCAGGTGCTAGAAATTTCGAACTGAACCCTTTATCATAATCACTGGGGTATATCATCCTCATTTCTTGAGGCTTTACGGAATGTGGATGATATACCCCAGTGATTGTAAGAAAGGGTTCGGCTCGAAATTCCTAGCACCTGAAGAAGGCCGGAGAGTACAACAGCCAAAACGTCGTACAAATGGCAAGAAAGATGAGGACAATAATCCGAATAATGTAAATAATGTTAGTGGAACAGCATTCTTAACTGCTGTACAAAACTTACACTGCCAGCCAAATGTTATAAGTATATCCTACTAAAACCTATGTTTTGTGAACCTATTTTGCATGTTAAACAGAAATGAATACAATATTTTATTGTATTCATTTCTGTTTAACATGCAAAATATAACATAAATTTAGTATTCTATTAATATTTCTCCACACACCGTGTCCAACATTTGGTACATTTAGTGTAAACATTAACTGAAGCGCCGTTTAACTCAGGCGGCCATTCAGACAATCAGGTATGGTACACATAGAATCTGTGCAATTTCATGACGTAAATATTTATCAACAGACCAGACGAATTTTAAATGTCTGCCTAACATCATTTATAGGTAAGTTTCGGACCAGTGGTAGACTATGTATGGGGTCGACCTATGCGGTATTTGTAGACCTAACTCAGAATTTTGAGCTAAAGATCTTGGGATGAATGCGTAACCAAATCGAACTAAGAAAAAAAAAACTGTTATAAACGAGTTCAGTTGGGTTGCTGAAAGAAATGAGCGTACTTCCAATTTGAGGAACTGTTGTGAAAAAGGAAAATTTGTTTGTCTGGCAACTATTTCTTTTTGCCATATGGAAGTCTCGTTATTTCTCGGGACGGTTTGAGTTGGGAAAAATAGAAGAGGAAAAGAGAATCTATCTGTTTGTGATTCGCTTAGTACACTGTTGACAGGGATCGTTGAGAGTACTGAGGAATTTTGTGAAAACGGTGTTTTTAACGAAAATGTACCCTGTGAAAGTTACTATATATATATATATATATATATATATATATATATATATATATAGATAGATAGATAGATAGATAGATAGATAGATAGATAGATAGAAGTAGCTACTCTAGCATCTACGCTTCGCTCATTCAGTAATGAATTAGAGCACTCTAACTATTGACGTATGATACAAATACGTTAAAAGTCTGCCTCCTTCTACCAAGCGCCCATAGCTCAGAAGTAGATCGCCGACTGACGCTAATTCGGTCGGGTTTCAATCCTGTCTAAAAGTAAATGGATGTCTAACCGGACTGATGCGCTCTGATACAGTGAAACAGATCTGTCTGCGGATGACTATATATATATATACATATATATATATATATATATATAGAGAGAGAGAGAGAGAAACAAGTTGCACCAATTGAGCTTTTGTTAAAAGAACCTGAAAGCAATCAATCGACGTCGACAGCCAATGAATTAAACTTAATACGCACGCAAGCCAAAGAATAATTGAGTGCAATTAGTACAAAAGTCAACGAGGCTTTGAAGAAGAAAAATTCAAAGCCATGCTGTAATAGCACTCCAAAAAGTGAATAAGATGTAAAATCAACGAAGTCTGTTTGACCTACCATAGTTTCTCTGTCATTTTTGAATGTCGACTGAATGATTATTCATACTCTGACAAGCGTACAGCAGAATGTAAATGAGTAGAATCGAAGTCAAATCAAACCTTATATCCCAAACTTTCGAAATTTATGCAAATAACCATCAATCAAATAAATCATATATACATAATTTATTTTATGGATTTTTTAATCATTTCACCCCAAGCAAGGCATTCCACTGCCACTGTAGCGCAGGGGGTTACATAGGGGAAAGTGATGAGAAAGAGTGGTTAGATATACGAAATGTCAAAAGGCGGGTGATAGACGAGTAAGAGGGTACATAGGAAGAGAGTTTGAGAGGATGGGTGCGAGTTAGTGTGTTAGAGAAGGGTCAAGGTTAGTTTCACATAGGGCTAAGATATCAAGTGAGGTAGTTTGAAGGAATGATTCAACAGTGTTCAACGCCATGTCAAGAATCTATGACCCCGGACAAACGTTATCTCGACTAGTGAAGCGGATGATGATGAATCATCGAGTCACACGGGATATATCATATTACCGGACTGGCAAATAGAGCAAGAGTATGACGATAAAACTGCACGATCACCCCAGCGTAAAAGCACAAGCCGGAGATTGTCACCACGATCATGCCTGTGTTGTGATCAAGGGTCAGGGGAAGGTGTAGTGGATGCGTAACAAAATCAAACCGAGAAACGCCGTTATAACCGAGCTCGGGTGGCTTGCTAAAAGAAATGAGCGTACTTCCCTGTTGATGAACAGTTGTAAAAAAGGAAAATTCGTTTATCTGACAATCATTTCTTTTTGTAATATCAAAGTCTCGTTATTTCTAGAGAGTGGGGTGAGTTGGGAGAGATAAAGACGGGAAAGATGTTACAGGTGGGTGACTTTGCTCAGTGCACTGTTGTAAGCTGAACATTGAGAGTATTAAAGCTTTTTTGCGGAAACGGTGTTTTGGACGAGCACCTACCCTGTGAAAATTGGGATCCGTCTTTGCAAATCTTGAGGTAGACTTTAATTTCCTATTTTACGGTAATTAAGGTGAGGCGTCGGATCTGCTCCTATAACGGCTACTCCTAGTCAATATAGCACAGAGTAAACATAGTATAAATAATGAAAAAATTGATAATTAATTTATTATCCGAGAAGTTTAGATAACTTTAGACGACCCCATTCCGAACTATTTGTAGCGATATTTGAGAGGTTACGTTGCTGTGATTTGAGTCAGTTTAAAGTTATTATTCATTTTCTGTATTAACCGTGTTGTCAGTTCAGTTATCTAAAATGAGTTTATGAGATTCTATCATTGTTTTACAAGCAATTAATAAATTGAATTCAGCGAGACCAACACTGAGGTGCCATTATCAGGTTGAGAATTTGGTAATCTAATTCGACTCTTTTGCCAAATTTGTTGTGGCAAATGAGAGCAAATCATGGCAGTTCTCCAAGAGTTATGGCCTATGAAGGGGGAGACTGGCTATCAACGCATAATCGGTGAACCGAGTTCGATTCTTGACTTAGACAGCGTTCTCTACGCAATGATTTCAATATGAAAGTCCGCAATCCCACTAGTCTTGTGTCGGTTGGCGGATATAACAAAAACAAAATACTGAATAAAATACGCCTAACCGTACTCAGCGGAACGAGAAAAATGTAACCCCGTTGATTAAATAAAGGGTTCAATTTGAAATCCCGTGTTGGTTACTCGGATTTGCATGCTGCATCCAGACTGCCAACTTGATACCACCCATTCGCAGGTCAACGAAATGCAGCCGGCAATTCTACTCCATCAGATTCTTTTCTCCCACTTCCTGCCTATGGAACTCTCTTGTGGGGTAGTTTTCGCATTGAAGGTTATAATCGTACTATGTCGGTTGCTAATCGATTTAACGTACCCAAAATGTTAGGAACTTGGTAATCTTCCACTGAAAGCTGACTCCTTAGTATTCGGCTAACTGCCGACTAATATCAACTGCCTAATTGTTCTACTGAACTCCAATAGAAGTCTAAAGAACTTCTATGAACTTTCCAAGAACTTCCTGTTAATTCTTAATGTAGGAGGGAGAGTCCATTATCTGAGGAATAGGTGTGTTTCCCCATAACAATATCTATCTATCTATCTATCTATCTATCTATCTATCTATCTATCTATCTATCTATCTCTGATTCTGTTCAGATCAATCTATCTATCTATCTATCTATCTATCTATCTATCTATCTATCTATCTATCTGTTGTGGGGTAGTTTTCGCATTGAAGGTTATAATCGTACTATGTCGGTTGCTAATCGACTTAACGTACCCAAAATGTTAGGAACTTGGTAATCTTCCACTGAAAGCTGACTCCTTAGTATTCGGCTAACTGCCGACTAATATCAACTGCCTAGTAGTTCTACTGAACTCCAATAGAAGTCTGAATAGCTCCCAAGAACTTCCTGTTAACTCTCATTAATATAGGAGGGAGAGTCCATTATTTGAGGAATAGGTATGTTTCCCTATAACAAACTCCCTTTCATATACTTGCTTTCCTAACGGCTACAACCTCCAGGAATTTAAATGCAATGTCAATAACCATCTCTTATCCACTTGTCTCTAGTTCTTTCTACATTACCCTGTATATCTTTTCCTTTCTCTCTACCTTTGCAACTGTCATCACACCTGTAGTCCCATCTTTCTCTTGTTCCTTTCTCTGACACCCCCTGTAACTTGTTCGTATTTCTCTTTACTCTCCTCCTATCTAATCTTTTTCTCTTATGTAGCCCCCTGTGCATTAGTGGCGTTACCGCCTTGCTTGGGGTTAAACGATTTTAAAAAATCATTATTTTAATGGAACTGGAATAATCTCTAATCGGCCCTTTTATTTGCAGGGACCTAAAATTAGAGAGATCAACTTAATAACGCGTAGCTCCTGAGTAACGGTCGCTCTTTGGTGCCGTTATAGAGATTTAGGAAAGTCTGCAAAAAGTCCTCTCTTCTTTAAGGACGGTACTGATTATGGTATAAGTGTCGTTTTTGTTTCCATTTTCACTAAAACTTCGTCGTTGCTCACATATTCGGTTAATACTATTCTCAACATGCTTCTGTAAAACCACATTTTTGTTGCCTTACAAAACCGGCCATAATTATTAGGCAACCCCAGTCTTTTTTTTTTTTTAAGAAATGATGTATTTCATATTATATTTACTATTCATTGCCAAGTTGATAGTTCTAAAAGAAAAGAGAATGGTTCTTTTTTTTAATACTGCACAATAATATGTGCATCAAATAAACTGTTCTGGTGTCCAGTTTCTCCACGCTGGTCTCTTCTTCTTACTGGCTGGCCAAAGCAAAGGCTTCCTGGCTGCATTGTAAAATTTTGCAAAGTAATAATAACAAAAGAAGAGTTCTATTTTCATTTAGAATTATCCGCTTGGCAACAAATATTAAAAATAGTATAAAATACACCATAATTTAAAACAAAACCTTGGGTGGCCTAATAATTATGAGCGGTATCTCTTGGCAACAAAGATGAGGACAATAGTCCGAATACTGTAAATACTACCTCATCTCAGAAATATAGACAAATAGAATGATCTATCATTAAACGTCGTACAAATGGCAACAAAGATGAGGACAATAGTCCGAATAATGTAAATACTGTAAATACTACCTCATCTCAGAAATATAGACAAATATAATGATCTATTATTAAACGTCGTACAAATGGCAACAAAGATGAAGACAATAGTCCGAATAATGTAATTACTGTAAATACTACCTCATCTCAGAAATATAGACAAATAGAATGATCTATTATTAAACGTCGTACAAATGGAAACAAAGATGAAGACAATAGTCCGAATAATGTAAATACTGTAAATACTACCTCATCTCAGAAATATAGACAAATAGAATGATCTATTATTAAACGTCGTACAAATGGCAACAAAGATGAGGACAATAGTCCGAATAATGTAAATACTGTAAATACTACCTCATCTGAGAAATATAGACAAATACTGTCCCACTTGCTTACAAGTCGGTGGTAAAGGTTTTCGTTTTATACCTGCCATATAAATCGACTCCCATTTTTTGGCTTGAAAACTGGACTTGTAGGACGCAATTTACGGCATTGCTAGTATCAAGTTATTTTCTTTTTTGATTAGTTTTTTTTTTCCTTCCTATTAAGATGGCTTGATTTTATCGCAGCATTCTAAAGTCTTTAACTTGTAGCGGATAAGAAATAAATTAAAATCAACCTTCTTCTTCCCTTTTACAAAATTTCACAATGAAGTGTGAAATCCTGGTTTTCCCAAATAGTAAAAGGATTGATCATGATGTGCTTAACGAAAAAGTCGAAACCAGATTTCGCAAATAAGTGTTAAAATGATTTCTGACGAATCGGAGCCATTTGCAAAATCAAAAAGAACTTCGCGAGTAAGTGCAAAAGGACTTCATCAGCGTCAGTCAGTCAGAGAGTCAGATGGGAGCTACGAGACAAACATCTAAAATATAATTTCAACTTCAAACGACTCGGACATTGTCCTCTTTCTCTTTTTTCCTTGTCTCTTTCAACAATTACCACTACGAACATTTTGTACGAACACTTGATACCCTTAACTTTCTCAATAAACATTAATTTCTACGAATTCTTGTCATTCCATCTTTTAATAAATTACAAATTTTAACATACAAAATTTTATTGTTCTCTCCCATTAATAGTATTTTTTTCATATTCTCTAACGCCTAGTAATCCATTGGCTCCTAGTAGCTTTATGACTTTGGTTGGGGTGAGATGATTAAAACAATAAAGTTTTAAGAATTCAAATTCAAATTGTGACAACTAATCTTTTCTGAATTAGGACGCTCTCCGAAATGCATGATCATCAGTAAAAGGTGCAACCCAAAATGCCAAATGCAGGTGGGGATTACCAGAATCAAGCAAGTACAAAAATTTAAATCCCTAGGAAGTGTTCTAACAGGAGATGGAAAGTGCGACACAGAGATCCGAAGGCGAATTAGCATGGCAAAGGACGCGTTCCAGAAGCTGAATAAAGTACTAACACACAGGAAAATCTCACTAGCAACAAAGAAAAGAGTGCTGGATTGCTATGTAATATCTGTTCTTCAATACAGCAGTGAATGCTGGACAATATCATCGAAAATGAGGACAAAACTGGAAGTAGCGGAAATGTGGTTCTACAGAAGGATGCTGCGGATATCGTTGACTGAGCATGCAAGCAACGATGAGGTGTTGGAAAGAATGGCAACAAAAAGGAAATTAATACTGAGCATCAGGAAGAGACAACTGAAGTTCCTGGGACACGCAATGAGGAAGGAGAGCTTGGAGAACCTGATACTGACTGGACAGATAGAAGGAAAAAGAGACAGAGGAAGGCAGCGGATAATATATTTGCAGGACCTGATCAGGTGGATGTTGGAACGGGGGTTGCCAGGAGTAACAGGAGCAAACATACTAAGAGCCACAAGGGACAGGGAGACGTGGAGAACCATGATCGCCTATGTCCTGAAGGAACAGGACACATAGAAGAAGAATCTTTTCTGAGATTCAATCATTTCGAAGCTCATCCTAAAAATATAAAAATGAAATGTATATATATTTTTTAAAATTAATATTTTTATACATGACAATATGCAGCAGGTGAGTAAATACATTAATAGGGAAATTATCGATTTGTAATATAAATATGCTTTTAAATATTCATATTAGCGCAAAATCAAGCTTTATGGAAAACTAAATATTGCAGTTATGGTCAAAACATTTTTCGAAGGATATTGTTTATGTTATCTGCCAATCATTTTTAGTTTATATATATAGAGATTTATTGATTTATAATATCTGAAAGATTACAAAAACCAGTATTTGCACCTGCGCAGTTGACAGCAGCATCTCCCTTCATCGGATGGTAACTGAATTTCCTAACTGGCTAGCATAATGATTGGACAATCACTTGATGTTGGATATTATAAAAAAGAAAAAAAGATTTGACTGGGAGAGGATATCAGGTGATCATGATGCTTTTAAAGTTAATGTTCAACAGCATAAATCAAATTGTCTAGTGATATTAGACTATGCTTGTAAAATCTCATAGGTAATGAAGTGTTTTTTGGTTTATTTACTCCATGCCATCATGGGTATTTGCTATTGTTATATATATATATATATATATATATATATATATATATATATATATATATAGTAGGTAGCTAACTTAAAGAGTCAACGAGCCTACCAAGGTTTCACCAAATTGGATCTTCAGGGAAAGTTGGCTCAACTTTCCCTGAAGATCCAATTTGGTGAAACCTTGGTAGGTTCGTTGGCTCTCTAGGTTAGCTACTTTGTTTGCTCTACTTGTGTATTGAGCGCTTTACGTGTTAGGTTACTCGTCTCGGGGTTTTTTTCTTTCGACTAGTACTTTGACTAATGTTCAAGTGCTTAGTTCGTTTCTGTTTTTGTTACCATTTTTCCCCTCCGCGTTTGTACTCGGTGGGTTTTTTGAGACGTGTTCAACGACAAATTTACAGTTATATATATATATATATATATATATATATTAAAAAAGGATTAATTCAATGATGTTGAATGACCATTTCGATGTGAAAATCCCCACGGGGGATAACACATCACCTCAGCAACCAAAAAATCCTTTCAGAAACTCATATATATATATATAGTCATCCGCAGACAGATCTGTTTCGCAGCTCATCAGTACGGTTAGACTCTGATTGCTTTTAACCCAAGATTGAAACCCGACCGAATTGGCGTCAGTCGGCGATTCTACCTCTGGGCTATGGGCCCTCTGTAGAAAGATTCTATTACTTCATATAATATATTTTTTTATTAGTGTTCAACTTTGTTTCTAAAAGAAAGTTTCCGCTTTTTATAATATAGGGGTATATTTTCTGGTTCTTGGTCCTTTCCTTGATTCTAAGTAAAACATAAAACGTGGTCAATAGAATATCCAACTGTCTTTCTTTGATATTTTTAATCTCCCAAAATCTTTGCTTATTTCCTTTATTTGGGAAGCGGTAATTAATGCTAAAATAGATTATATTATCCACACTTTAAACATACACATTCATACAAAATGAATATTGATGTGTGATATATCCCGAAAAGAAATACAGTATAACATGATCAGTTGAAAAATGAAACTCCACGCCAGGAATAAGAAATACAGATTTATTGTACTAAGGTACAATTAACAACAATACACATATACGCAAACCACGGGTTGGAGCGGAATCGACTATCGAATAGTGAATGCCTTCGCCTAAGACCTTTTCTGTATTTACTAGCCTTCCCACGCAAGGACAGATGTGACACATGGTCATTTTATAGTGGGTATTCCCGGCCATATAGGCGGGCCAAAAAAATGTCTGTCTATTTTTCCCCAGTCGTGGTTCCACCCCTCGGCGGAACCACGACTGGGTCTATGCTCTCTACTCGGAAGCAGAGAGAGCCCTCCACCCGAAGGCAGTGGGTCGACAGTGTCATAGAGCAGTCAGGCGAATGCCTAAGACCTTTTCCATCGTCGTACCGCTCGTTACCGTCTTTTATAAAGTAGAGCATTTTATTCTCGGGGATGGCAGGATGTTCTACTATAACAATGCGTCAAGAAATACGTCACAGCTGATTAACATAATGCCAGCAATGAATTACTTGTGCAGCCTCCGTTTAATACACAATCTTTCCAAAATGCGTGGCATGCAAACCGTAATTACTTAAAATGTTTTCAAGCTTCTGCTTTCGTTTCAGCCCAATTGCGGATGTGCGTTGTGGCGCAGTGGATATCGGCTCGGAACGAGAAATCGGAGAGCCGAGTTCGAATACCAGTTGAATTCCTTGCATTCACTTACGCGCAAATACCCTTGGGAAAGGTATTAATCCGCCTATTCCTTCCAGTTATGGGTTAAATAACAGGACAGATTGGGTTCTATAACCTTAGTCGGCAACCAGTCTACCGCAGAAAGCAATGGCAACTTACTGTGGGATAATCTTCTGCCCATTCAGTCATGTCTCTTTCGAGACATGATTGTCCAAGCGTGTATCAAGTATGGCATTTAACTGACTGATTCGCACTGTCTTGGAACTAACAGGAACCACTATACTCTATTTTTTAGCCCCTTACTTATCGCACCCCAGAATTTCCTCATGTGGGTTGGTCAATTTTACACACTGCTCGTAATCTTTTATTAAAATACCAACAATTTTCAGCTAAATTAAACTAAGTTTTATCTGTTTGAATTTTAATTCTTTTTTTTCAATTTTCGAATATGATTTTATTCTACCAGTGCCAAATTTCGTGATTCTTTTTCGTAATTCAGAATAAAAATTCTATGAATATGTCCAATAGAATATCCTACATTCTTTCTTTAAATTCATTTCCATGAAAAAAAATTCTGGATAATGGTATAGTATGAGGTATACCTGTAGCTCGTGATTCTTTTTCGTAATTCAGAATAAAAATTCTATGAATATGACCAATAGAATATCCTACATTCTTTCTTTAAATTCATTTCCATGAAAAAAATTTCTGGATAATGGTATAGTATGAGGTATACCTTATTGATTCTCTTATAGTACCTAGTTTGAACGTGTCCTACCTCCGTAAATGTACATTTATAGATTTAAGTATTCAGCTATTTATCGAAAATAATTATTTCCCTAAACCCTTTCCAGACAGTTATGATGCTTCCTTATAATATGCTTTAATATTTTTATTTTTATATTCCGAATAAAAATTCAATGTCCAATTGAATTAAATTTAAAAGCCTCCGACAAAATTTAATACCTTCAAATCTTTTTTTTTTTCCCCTCTCTTGTAAAACGTTTCTGTATAGAATTCA
This sequence comes from Ascarosepion bandense, assembly GCA_037127315.1. NCBI lineage: Eukaryota > Metazoa > Mollusca > Cephalopoda > Sepiida > Sepiidae > Ascarosepion > Ascarosepion bandense. The sequence continues at coordinate 3,328,451 of JBBBDQ010000653.1, forward strand.
GGGTTTTTGTTAAAGTCTAATTTCTGTAGTCATTTCATTTTGTTTTTTTCTATTGCCTCTTTTTAAAAAATCCATTTTTTTTCTCCTTGATTTTTCATTTTTCCGAAATTTCCTTTGCTTCATTTAAAAATTTGTTGCAGGCTATTTTCTTGATGAGAAATCGATCTGATAATTCGAATCCGTCTACTGCGCTAGATTTTATTTTCTGAATTAGCAGTGTTATGCATTCTGTGTGGTGCAGTGGATATCGACTCGGAACGACAAATCGGGGAGCCGAGTTCGAATTCCAGTTGAACTCCTTGCATACACTTACGCACAAATTTCCTTAGGAAGTGTTTTAATCCGTCTCTTTCCTCCAGTTATGGGTTAAATAATAGGGCAGATTGGGTTCTAGAGCCTTGGATGACAACCAGTCTACGGCAGAAAGCAATGGTAACCTACTGCGGGATAATCTTCTGCCCAGTCAGTTATGTCTATTTCGAGACATGATCTTCCAAAGCGGGTATCACGTATCGCACTTAACTGACTATGCATTCTATACAGAATTCAAAAGGAAAGATTTTTCTAGAATTATTCGCTTCAATCAAGTTTTCTCTCTGTGAAAAAGTTTTTGTTCAATTTGAGATTATATTAGTAGTAGCGGTAGTAGTCCAATTTACCCCAAGTAAGGCATTAAAGCCACTAAGATACGAGAGGTATGAAAGAAATATAAAACAGAAAACAATGGCAACCTACTGCTGGATAATCTTCTGCTCAATCCGTCATGTCTCAAAAAAGACATTATCGCCCGAAGCGTGTATCACGTATGGCATTTAACTGACTTGAGGTTCTACAGATGGAATAAGGTCTCCAGAGAAACGCGATGAAATCTTTTTAATGTTCTTGAAATAATTGGCGCATAACTGATGCAGTGTAGCAGCCCTCATTGTAGATCCCTGTTAGCGTAGATCGCTGAACTAGTTATTTTCCCTGGTCGTTTACTGCCTAAACAAACCTTTGGATTGTTTTTCTATATCCTGATGATATCGCTTTCCGAGCAAAACATTGTACAGATGCGCTCAGTCTTATCTGGGTTAAAACAAGAATTATAAGGAACAGTTCTTCTCCCATTGATGCAAGTTCCATTTCTGATTTCTCCGACCTGACATCTCAGACTCACACACTTTCCCTTTGGATGTTGAAATAAGGAAGAATAAAATATTTCGTTTCTACATTAAAAAAGAAATTTATTAACAGAATGACAAAGTTGTAAGAAGGAAAATATAAGTGAAATTTGTCAACTGAACACTATAACATATTTGTGAAAAGAAAAATGTTCATTGAGTTAATGTATAGTATTGTAGTTAAAATTGTTCAAAGAGAAATTTCAAATGTGCCACAGAAATTAAGAGTTCATTGTTGATAAGTGTCCCTGGCGTATCCTGATAGTAGCAGAATGTAAAGTCCTATGTTCTTTGTGTGTAGTAAGCGAATTGTTATTGTCATGTTTCTTTCCCTTTTGTGGTAGGTAGGCGACTGGGTGAGAAATAAGAAATAGTACTTAGCGCAAACAGAGTTTCCATGTAGTTGTTGTTGTTTTCTTTGGTGACGTGAAGTGATAATGAAGAAAAGAAAATTGGAAGAAAAGGCGAGACGTGACCAAGTCAGCTTGAAATTTCTTCTTTACATTGTGTGATGCTATCAAATACCGCTCCCATTCTGAGCGCTTTTGAAATTTCTATGGTTACATTTTCACGAGGTCCGTTTCCATGCTGGACTCACTTTGACCGGTCAGTGACGCAGTTTAAATAGTGAAGCTTTTCTTGTCGACGGCTCCAGCAGGCCTTTTCGCTTTTAGGTGGGAAAAAACGTCATGTATAAATTTTCTATTTTTTTATTCAATCAGGATCTAGAATTTTGCTTTTCACATTAACTTATGAATTTTTTTTTTGGTCTGGGTTTTTCCACAATGTTTTAATCGTTTGAATTCACTTTTGCGAGTGTGCAATTTTATTTTATCTGTTATAGTTGGGTTTTCCAAAATGTTTTTAGCCGTGGTCTGGGTTTTTCCAAAATCGTTTGGATCCGGTTTTGTGGGTGTGCAATTTTACTTTGTGAGTTTCCGTTAGTTGATGGATGATATATGATTTGTATCCCATGAGCTTTACGTCTATTTCCTTACATGAAAATTGTGTTTTTATATTAGCAACACCCGTTAAGACAAATATTTTACAGTTTAAATTTCAGTCTCGTCGTATCTCAAATAACATATTGGCTACATATTTGTTCCATGCTTATTTAAACTGACACAACCGACACTTCCTTTCCACATGCTAATACAATCACAATGCAACAATTTAATATCTCAATATTCATCGGTCTACACACACAAATCCATTAAGGTATAATAACAGCCCAGGCCACTACGTCCACGTCATATGGTGTCATACATTTTTCTGAATTTCCTTATCAAAATATATATATGACACCGTAACTGAATCAATATTCCACTGCCTGCTAATGGGGTATTGAGGTCAGCACTAAACTGCAGCAGTCTATTACATGGTTAAACTCGATCTTCAATATAACCGTGGCTCGGTTTTGACTTCAATTTCTACTTTGTCAGTCGTTTATATATATATATATATATATATATATATATATATATATATATATATATATATAGCCGTAATATATGATGTGCAGGGGGCTACATGAGAGCAAAAAGATTAGGGGGCGACATAAGAATAAAAAGATTAGCTAGGAGGAGAGTGAAGAGAAAGACGAACCAGTTAGAAAGGAGCAAGAGAAGCATGGGAATACAGATGTAATGATAGTTGCAAAGGTGGAGAGAAAGGAAAGGATATACAGGGTGGTGTGGAAATAACTACAGTCAAGTGGTTAAGAGTTGAGTATTGACATTGCATTTAAATTTCTGGAGGATGTGGCCGTCAGGAAAGCAAAAATATGGAAGAGAGTTCCTCAGGCGGGAAGCGCGAAAAAAGAAGCTGTAGGAGTAGAAATTTCGTCTGCATTTGGTTGATCTAACTGTGAATGGGTGAGACCCAGTTGCCAGTCTGGTTGCACGAGTAAACACTTGTTGCAGAGTCACCAGTGAATTGAGTTCGTTGGAGCAGAAGCCATAAAAATATTTGTAGAACAGACAAAGGGAAGCCATATCCCGTCGGTGAGGAAGTGGCTGGAGTCGAGCCACCAACTCGGTACCTATCACATTACTGATTCTCCTTTGGAGCCTGTCAAGAACACTGAGATGAACAGCAGGAGTGCCTGACCATATATGGCAGCAGTACTCCATGCTCGGACGAATGGTTGATTTGTATATATGCAGGGTGGTTGCAGGCGGGAAAAATATCCTTGCCCAACACAGTGACCCAAACTTATTAGCAGTGGATTTAGCTATTGACTCAATGTAGTGGTTCCAGTTGAGATTGGAAGAGAGGGTAAGGCCGAGGAGGCGTAGTGTATTGCTCTCAATTTACTCCCGCATCAGTAACAAACCCGGCGTGGCGGACAAACATAATCTCGCTGCTGATCTTGAGAGGGATCTACATTCTGTGATGAATTGGAGTAAGAAGTGGCTTGTAAATTTCAATGCGTCTAAGACCAAGCTGCTGTCTGTCAATCTACACAGTCAACCTCTCCTGCCTCCCATAATCATGGACCAAGTGAGGGTCTCTGAGAGCAATACACTTCGCCTTCTCGGCCTCACCACAGTGTCATCTGCGTGGATGCCTACTTGGCACTTGATCTCGTCTGGGAGATCATTTATGAAAATAAGGAAGAGCGTCGGGCCTAGGATAGAGCCCTGAGGGACATCATTATATTATATTATATTATATTATATTATATTATACCGACTTAGCAGACCGGCTGCAGTCACTCTCTCACCGACGTGACGTGGATTCCCTGTGTCTCTTCTATAAATACTTTCACGGCTTCTGCTCCAATGAACTTAGATCACTGGTGCCCCCTAGGTATGAATTTGCACGAGATCCTAGATTAGCAACTAGGTCCTACCCTTTTACAGTGAAACTGATAAAATGTAACCGCAATTTCTACTCCAATAGCTTCTTTTCTCGCACTTCCCGCCTGTGAAATTCCCTTCCACATACTTGCTTCCCCGACAGCTACAATCTCCAGCAGTTTAAATGTTGGGTCAATAGACATCTCCTATCACACTAACTCGCATCCATTCTCTCAAACACTCTTCCCATCTACTCAACGCTTATCCTCGGAATCCTTACCCGTTTATTACCCACCTTCTGACATTTCTTATATCTAACCACTCTTATCACTTCCCCCTAGGTAACGCCCTGCGCAATAGTGTCAGTGGAATGCCTTGCTTGGGGTGAAATGATTTTAAAAAATTATATTATATTATATTATATCATATTATATTATATTTTTGTGCTTTTAACAGGACACTAAAATAGTAACACGCAAGCTATATTAATTATTATGCTTTGAACATAATTGTAAAAACAGTACAACCCATACAATCGACACACGCATGCGTACAATGCTCATTATTGTCGACACGTATCCATGCAGACTCGTGTTTCAAGAAATACAATGTAGATAAAGAATGAAAGACACTGTTAGAGAGAAATAAAATGATTAAAAATAAATGATTCTATTAGGCGGGAGATAAAAGGTAGAGGCGAAAAACAGAACAGAAAGTGCTTTGGGATATAATTTAAGAGCTCTAACTTAAACTTTATCAACCTAGATATATACGTCACTATAAATTAGCACCATCACAAATTCATTGATAATGGCGAATAGACAAGTTATACTAATGATAATAAAGTAATAGCAAAAGTCATATTTTTTATCATAATATAACATACATATGCGCAAATTAATATATATATTGTTTGTTGTATTTAAATGTAAATCGTTTTTACAACCAACAACCAACATTGTCTGATGACGAGAACGAAATCTCGAAACATAGAAATTTCCGTGTCGCAATGTTTTTCTTTTTTTTTTTTGTAATTTTTTTTATAACGACGAAGAAAGTTGCATACAGTACGTTCCACTACTATATATATATATATATATATATATATATATATATATATACAGCAATCCTGTTTCGTTGTATCACAGCTGATCAGTACGGTTAAACATCAGACCGAATTGACAGCAGTAGGCGATTCTACCTCTGAGCTATGTAGACTCGGTAGAAGAAGGCGGACTTTAGAGTGCTATATACAATGTAAACACACGCCAGTAGCCGAGATTGTTCAAATTCATTACTGAATGAACGATGCATAAATGAATGAGTAGCTACTGTTTTTAAAGTCTACCATTTCTCTATAGTGCTCAATTATCGTGCGAGAGTGTAAATAGTTATCCGCAGATAGTCCTGTTTCGTTGTATCATAACTCATCAGCACGGTTAGACACCCGATTGCTTCCAGCCAGGATTCACACCTGTCCGAATTGACCTCAGTCGGCGATTCTACCTCTGAGCTATGGGTTTTCAGTAGAATATATAGAAGGCGGATAGATAGATAGATAGATAGATAGATAGATAGATAGAAGCACAATTAAAGAAGATAGATAGATAGATAGATAGATAGATAGATAGATAGATAGATAGATAGATAGATAGATAGATAACTTATCGTAAATTAAACAAAGTTGAAAATAACACTGGTATCACATTTTAGTTGATATATTTACCAAAATTGTACAAAAAATATCTTGAAATGCTAAATAATAAAATTACCATTGGCTTGGACCACAGCCTCCAGACGATTTCGGAATCTCTTTCAGTGAGGATTGACTAATGACTCAACAACTCAGTTGCAGAGAATTTAGCGAGACAAGCTTGCTAACCATTCTACCACCTTGACGTGCCCCAACCAGAGCGTTACGAGAAGACTTTGTCTAACCGGTTAATATACAAGTGCTCTCTTCCCGCCTCCATCTGGAAACGATGCGACGACTAATGTCCCTCGTAAAATAAAAGCCATTAAACAGAAAAGTGTCTGTCGTTGATGCAGTCTATGATGTTAGCGAGTCGTTTGAAGAATTGACGCTAGAGACAACACAAAACGCAACACGTTTTTTTTTCATTCCTTACAATGATGCTTATGCTGTTGACACATCAATTTCATATCTTTATATGCCAAATGGGAATTTCTTTACTGTCTTTACGCCAAAGCAACATTTCTTCACCAACAGAAAGAAAGAGAAGGTTGAAGAAAAAGATTATACAAAAAAAAAAAATAATGATTCAAATGAACATAAAAAAAATGAGATGAGAAATTAACGGCAGTTTAAAAGAAATGAGACGCTGGAAATGTTTTAAAAAATCCCAATTGAATTTTATCAGTAAATATGGCGCATCGGATGTAGATATAATTTTTCTCATAATCCCAAATGTAATGATGATATAAAGGTTAAACCTGATAAAGAATAAAATAAAAGGTCAGATTTGGAATAATCTGAATATCAAAAATAAAATTATTAATTATGAAACAGAAAACATTCAAATATATTAAAAAAAAAACACTTTTAAGGTTGTTATTAGTAATAAACGATACGATAATAATATACTTTCACCCTTTTACAGTTAGATCAACCAAATGCAGGCGACAATTCTATTCCAGCAGCTTATTTTTCTTCCCGCCTGTGGAACACCTTTCCATATACTTGCTTTCCTGGCGGTTATAACCTCCAGGAACTAAAATGCAAAGTCAATTCCCATCTCTTATCCACTTAACTCCAGCCCTTTCTACATCACCCAGTGTATCTTGTTCTTTTCCTTTCTCTCTACTTTTGAAACTGTCTTCACTCCTGTGTTCACATACTTCTCTGGCTTTTTCTGTTTCACTCTCTATAGCTGGTTCGTCTTTGTCTTCACTCTCCTTCTGCCTAATATTTCAACTCTCTTATGCAACTCCAGCCCTTTCTACATCACCCCGTGTATCTTGTTGTTTTCCTTTCTATTTACCTTGGTAATTTGGTAACTGTCTTCACTCCTGTGTTCACATCCTTCTCTTGCCCTTTCTCTTTCATCCACTGTAGCCTTTGTCTACACTCTCCTCCGGCCTAATACTTCAACTCTCTTATGTAATCCCCTGCACATCAGTGGCGTTGACGCCTTGCTTGAGTTGAAATTATTAAAAGGATATATATATATAGTGTATCGAGGCAGCAGATAATTTTCTAAACATATACTGTTACATAAAAGAGAAAATCAATGTCTATTATGTTTCATCACGAGCCGTTCTAAACACTGTTCAGTTGAAAATAAAGACAAAAATTCTCCAACATTTGGATAATTTTTTATTAAGTTGATTCTAAGCTTTCGGCTCACATGAGGCATCTTCAGAGAGGTTACAAAAACGTTAACATAAAAACATCCACCATCAGCGACGATTTTATCTTGTGTTGACATAAAATTTTGCTAGGCAACGATAACAGTTACCAAAAATAGCAAACGCAGTTCGTAAATTTGTAATGTGGTTCTATGACGTCACACCGCATGAGAGCTCAAAATGTTAACAGAACCATATATTTAAATGCAATGTAATGTGCTATGACCAGATTTAAACGTGATTTTATTAAGTGTGGGTTGTTTGGATTTAATGTAGATGGCCTCTAATATAGTACCTTCTGGTCATCATCAGGTGTCCATAGATCAGCCAATCTATGGACACCTGAAGATGACCAGAGGGTACTTGGTTGAAACGTTGTATAAATAGCAACAAAGATGAGGACAATGATCCGAATAATGTAAATACTGTAAATACTACCTCATCTCAGAAATATTGACAAATAATATATTGATTTATTCGTAATATGAGAAAAAAACCAGGTGTGGAAACAACAGAACAATTATTATTTATTACCTGGTTATGTGGTGCAGTGGATAGCGGCTCGTAATGATCAATCAGAATTCGAATTTCAATTGAATTCGTTGCATTCACTTTCGCGCAAATACCCTTGGGAAAGGTATTAATCCGTCTCTTCTTTCTGTGGATTAAATATCAGGACAGACTGGGTTCTATAGCCTTTGCTGGCAACCAGTCTACCGCAGAAAATAATGGAAACCTACTACGGGGAAAATCTTCTGTTCAGTCTCTTTCGAGACATGTTTGCCCAGGCGTTTATCACGCATGGCAGTTGAATTACTGATGTGGTGTTGGAGATACGAGCGATAGTAATACTGAGTAAAATTGTGAGTTTAGGGTCAGATGTTAATCAAATATGGGTCGGAATCTGTTAGATGTATAATATAAGCAAAATGTCTAGTCTTTTTTGTATGGGATTTTTATAGATGAATGTCCAGATAATCTATTTGGAAAAATACAGTATCCGAAAGTTTCTTACCTCGAAATTTTGTTGGGTGCTAAAAGGTAAATTCTGACCGGAAAGGCAGGGGTGAAATTTTTGTCCACAATCTGTTCATGTGAACTACTTGTCCAGCAATGAGAATGTCACTTGCTTGTGTGTGTAGAAGAGAAAAGTGAGGTCGATTGAGTGAATTAATAATTGTTATAATTAATTTATTATAATTATTTTCTACACTATAATTACTTTACTTTTTTATGGAAACGACACAATGAAAGTATCAATAATATATTCACTCTATATCTATAAACAGATCATATTAAGTCCTAACAGTCAATTCTTTTGTTTGTGTAAGTCTACTTTTTTCATGGTTTAATACAAATTGTTCCAAGAACTTTTATGTGACATTAAGGTGTTCCGCTGAAGAACATACCCTCACAAAAAGATTATGGAAATTTTGAAATATAAATAACTAGCAGTATAGCCCGGCGTTGCTCGGATGTAATGAAAGCTTTAAAACTAATCCATGCTCCTGGAGGCTCAGACTCATTGGACGTTGGCACGAAAGACTAAAAAGGAATAGTTGTTTCCAGTTTAAGCGAAACCGTAGACTGAAAGAAAAATGAATGGATGTAAGTCAAATTTAGATTTCTGGTATCGATATCAAATAAGGTTTTTCGTCGTAAACTGAATTTTGAAGGCTAAATAAGTCCTCTGAGTAAATGGTGTCATGGTTGAGACTAAGAACTACAATTATACCTACTTAGAGCCAAACCCGAAGCAAAAACTAAAATAAAAGGGCTGAAAAAAAATACAGACATACAGGCAGATAAAAAGACACACACACACAAACATCTTGCCTTATATATATATATATATATATATATATATATATATATTATCGATTTTCTGCACTATTGTAAGAACTGCAACCTTGAAACTTCTGAATATCGTTTCTTATGTCTTTGTCTATGAGTGTATCAAATTTGATTAAAATCGGACTACTCCTTCTATAACCCGATTTTTTCGATTATCGATTTTCGATATTTATCGGGGGTACCTCAACACAAAACCTAGCTAAGAACACTCGCAGACGCTTATAGTACAACTGTGTAAATTTTCAAAAAAATCGGTTCAGCCGTTTCGGAGACTACAGGTAACACACACACACACACACACAAAGTTCCATTTATAAGTTTAGATAGACATTTTCTGAGACTACAAACTTTAATATAAATGGGTCAGTTTTCTTTTCATTTTTTTTATTTTTGATTTCTAACTTCTGTGGTTGAAATATTGAGATGGGTCGAGAGCTTATAAGTGGAAGATTCGACAGAAAGTTCTAATCTGCTAGTTCGCCATAGCAGATGTTAACCCAACTATTTAAGAAAAGACTTAGAAATGATGTTGGGACAGGCAAAATAATAAGGAGATTAATACAAAGAAACGAACCTTCAGGACCTGGGTGATTACTACTCTCCACACAGTCCTCTCCTTTGTAGCTCTTGGCATTGTTTGCATTTTTATTATCCTCCCCAAACCCTGTTATGCTATTCATTTACGAAATCTATTTACTTGTCTCTGTCTATCTTACTTTCAATATGTTCCTGTGAGTATCAAATCCTCCTAGCCTTTTTTCCCGATGATGTGTCCTAGAAATTTCGACAGTAATGTTATTGGTCCTGACCTGGTATCTTGGTTTGATAAAGTGTTCTCTATGGTTAGTCAATCAGTTAAGTACGACACGTGATACACGCTTACACAATCATGTCTCTTTCGAGTCAAGACTGACTGGGCAGAAAATTTTCCAGCAGCAGGTTGCCATTACTTTCTGCGGTAGATTTGGTTTGCAATCAGACTACCCCAGAACCCAACCTATAGAACCCATTCTATCCTACTATTTGACCCATAGCTAGAGGGAGAAGAGATAAATTAATACCTTTTCCAAAATATTTGCGCGTAAGTGAATGCAACGAATTCAACTAGAATTCGAACTCGGCTCTGCCGATTTCTTGTTCCGAGCCGATATCAACTGCCCTACATCGCTCATCCCTTCCTCTATGGTACATAGACTTTATGAATTTAAGTGCAGTACTAGATTGGTGGCAAGGTCTCATCCTTTTGTAGATGAAATGGCGAGATGTAACCGTAAGTTCTATAGGCTAAGTTTTTTCTAGTGCATTTGTCTCTTGTGGAATTCGCTTCCGGCTTCTTGCTTGAAAAATGTAATGTCAGTCGTTATCTTCTACATTCTTAATTTTTATTTTTTATTGTTTTCTCGCCTTGGTAGCTTTTTTTTTTTATTTTCATATTCTCTAAAATTCAGTAATGTTTTGCGTCCTAGTGGCTTTGTTGCCTTGTTTGGGATGAAATGTTTTTAAAAATATCTAAGTATAACCGTTTCCTTTTGCTCTTATTTTCATTAAAGTTACGTCGTTACTCACATAAACTGTTCATTGTATACTCTGCGTTTTTCTGTATAGCAATATTTTTGTTGCCATAAATTTCTTCTTCATCTGTGAGGAGATTGTCCAGCATTCATTATTGCATAGAAAAGTAATGAATTACAAATATATGTCTTTTCTATAAATATTTTCATGGCAACTACTTTGACGAGATTTTTTCCTGGTGCCCTGTCCACCTGAATTTAAGCGTTCTACTAGATTGGCATGTAGGTCTCCCACCCTTTTACCGTTGAAATAATTAATTGTAACTGACACTTCCACTTCAATCTCCAAAATTTAAATGCTACGTCAACTGCCATCTTCCATCTTCTTGAATCCGGTTCTTCTTTTAGCCTTTCAACAATAACCAGCTGTATTAAGTCTTTTCTCTCACTGAAACCCCGTGCGCACTAGCGGTGGTCTAGCCTTGCTTGGGGTGAAATGATTAAAAAATCCCTTTACATCCTGATATATACTTAACGATATGACTGTAAATTCATGAACTGATTTTTTCATATTCTCTAAGAATTTTTGAGTGGTAACATTTTCAAGATCAATAAGGTTGGTTGTTTTGATAAAATCATTACCGTTTTGATCGGCCCGATTTCCAGCCTCAGTCAGATGTTTCAAAGTGAATTAGTCAACCATAACCTTGTCTTTTGTTTCAATTTTCTATTTCTTTTACTTTTGTTTTTTTTTTTTAGTGTAGTTAGGTAATTTTTAATGCGATCAATGATTGTTTTGTTTTCCCAGCAAGAACAAAATAACTTGGATTTAATCTAAACAGTACAGCGAAGTTGTGGAAAGCCGGGGAGCCCACCAGTTGGAAAGATATGAATAACAGAAATATTGAGCAAACAAAGAAATATGAATGTACTGAAATGTGACATTCTTTATCTCCTGCAAAAGATGATTTCACCACGCCCTTGTCTCCACATGTAAATGAATAATCTCAAAATCCTCCTATCCTAATCGATACAGAATCAATATCCAGAACATTATTCATTTCCGAATCGTCTGTTGCTAAACCACACAGAAATCGAATCAGTTCAATGAGTTCAGCATCTATCATTTTGATAAATGCTGGCAAACAATAGAAGAAATGCCGTTTCAGAAGTTAATAGTGACCACAGAGAATGTATTATTGAACTTTGGCCATTTTCTAGTCCCTTTCATAAAATATCGCACAGTGCCGACGTTCAGCGTTCAATATTATCGGATTGACTTTTTAGTGTTTTCACATAAAATAAATTGAAAATTATGAAAGCAATCAATGAAGCCAAAGCAAACATGTATCGGTATTTATCTAAACTTATTCATAAATGGAACTTTGTCTGTGTGTGCGTGTGTGTGTGTGTGTGTGTGTGTGTGTGTGTGTGTGTGTGTGTGTGTGTGTGTATGTGTGTGTGTGTGTCCGTTACCTATAGACTCCGAAAAGGTGAACCGATTTTCTTGAAAATTTACACAGTTCTACTATAAGCGTCTGCGAGTGTTCTTAGCTAGGTTTTGTGTCGAGGTACCCCCGATAAATATCGAAAATCGATAATCGAAAAAATCGGGTTATAGAACAAGTGGTCCGATTTTAATCAAATTTCATACACTCATAGACAAAGACATAAGAAACGATATTCACAAGTTTCAACGGTGCAGTTCTTACAATAGTGCAGAAAATCGAAAATATGCATATATATATAAAAGGCAAGATGTTTGTGTGTGTGTGTGCGTGTGTGTGTGTGTGTGTGTGTGTGTGTGTGTGTGTGTGTGTGTGTGTGTGTGTCTTTTTATCTGCCTGTATGTCTGTATTTTTTTTCAGCCCTTTTATTTTAGTTTTTGCTTCGGGTTTGGCTCTAATTGTAGTTCTTAGTCTCAGCCATGATACCATTTACTCAGAGGACTTATTTAGCCTTCAAAATTCAGTTTACGACGAAAAACCTTATTTGATATCGATACCAGGAAATCTAAATTTGACTTACATTCTGTCATTTTTCTTTCAGTCTACGGTTTCGCTTAAACTGGCAACAACTATTGCTTTTTAGTCTTTGGTGCCAACGTCCAAAGAGTCTGAGCTCTAGGACCATGGATTAGTTTTAAAGCTTTCATTACACCCGAGCAACGCCGGGCTATACTGCTAGTTAAGTATATTTCTGTTGCCCGTACTTTAGTCGACAATTCATGCAGAGACCATTACGTGGTTTATATGTTCGAAAGCTACGACGCCTCCTACTTTTGTGGCCTTATGCCAAATCAATGCTGAGAACGATCGATGTTTGTTTGATTTAATTCTTACGACCTATCAACTACTTGTAGGTTATTTAAAGCCAGAAAAACTCAGATTATAAAAATTTTGTTACATAATATTGGTTTAGCAATTCAAGTCTTATTAATTAACGCATAGCCAACGAGTGAGTTAATTTTTTTTAATGCTATATTTAATGCTATATTTAATGGCATATCAACACCTCTGTGGGTTATTTAATGTAAAAAAGGTGGGGGTTTAAGGTATTTTTTTAAATGTTCACTTATAGTGAGAAGATTAAATTAGTCAGATTTTAATGAAATTTTTTTTGTTATTCTTTTTTATTTTAGAAAATTGAAAATGTCTTCTAGTTCTGTATTCAAAAATGTTTTGCGAGGAATAATTTTTTTTCCTTCAAAGATGTGTTATGGCAATATTTTTTTCTTAAAAATGCATACTTTCCCATAAAAGTCTATTTTTATGCTTTCATAGTGTTTTGACCGCAGTTTGGGGGTAACTATTTGCCCATAGCTGGGACCCTAACAGGTGCTACCACCCCGTGTCAGGGTGGACCTGGGAACAACAGCAATTAAGAATTGGTTCCATGCTCCTCCCAACCTCTCAATCAGAGATCTTGCTGCCAGATGCAGTTTATTGTCATGCCCAGGACAATATAGCCAACGGAAAGAAGAGTTTTCTTTACACCTTTCACAATGGTATTTGTGCGTAAGAAAATATAAACAACACAACTGGATTTAGAACTCCGTTCTCTGTTTAACAATTCTGTTATATCACCCGCACATACAAATTTATGGTCTGATGCCAAATTTATGCTAAGTATGATCGATCGTTTTCTACAATTGGCCGGATCAGGAACGTGCGTTATAATGCTGTGGTTATCGACTCAGAACGAGAAGCCGGGGAGCCGAGTTCGAATTCCAGTTGAATTGGTTACATTTACTTACGCGCAAGTAGATATTAATTCGTCTATACTGCCTCTAGCTTTTGGTTAAATATCAGGACAGATTGCTTTTTATAACTTTAGTTGGCAACCTTCTGAGAGAAAATTTTCTACCAAAGGTTGTTCAACGTATTGCACTTAATCGACTGACGGTTTATCGACTTTTTACAGGTTATGTAAAAGTAGAAAACATTGTGAGAACTTTCTTTTAGAAAATAATAATGATACAAATATTACTGATTAATCCATAGCGGGGAGAAAAAGATGTAGTTTAATACATTTCAGAGTGGTATTTGCGCATAAATAATTAACTAGTCCGTGTCATTTTTCGATGACATCCGATTCAGGCTTATGGCACCTGGTATTCTAAAGTGATCACCCATCTAGGTACTGAATAAGCTTAATGTTTCTAAACGCCTGTGATCGTATGGAACACAATGTTTGAATATGATGTGACTGTAAGCTGTTACGTTCGATGAAAATAGCATTGTGTTAATCTTCTGTAGGAAGAAGGATTACTTTGAAGTCTTGAATAAAAAGTGGTTTAGACTAAGCAAGGAGGGTTAGAAAATTTTTTCCTTAAATTCTAATACGCAGAGGAGGTGGGTGGAATAAACGGGCGAGTTGGAATGTATTACAAAATCTAATGTGCGTTCGTGAAATAAACGAAGAGGTTGGCATTTTTTTTCTGAAATTTAATTAGCGAGAAGTTTTCATAAGCTGGGTATTCGGAAATATTTTTAAGCTCTAAAAAGCACAGGCGTCAGAATAAGTCGGGTTGGGATTAAACATTTTATTATAAATGTCATAATAAACTGAAATTTCCACATCAGAATTAAGTTAATACATATTTCAGGCTACGGATTAATTGATCCATCTGGAATACATGACATGGATACACACACACACACACACACACACACACACACACACACACACACACACACAGACATATATATATTGTGGGGGATTTGGTATTTGCTGGGTTGTATGTGCTTCCGTATTTTACGGGTCTGGCTCTCTAGATTATTTCCCCCACAAATACAACACTCTGTTTTACAATCGCGCAAAGTGAAAGGAATAATTCACAACGGACATTAAACAACAAACAATTTATTATGTGAAAAATAAAATGGTACGTGGAAACAAATAAAATACATGATGCGAAAATTGCCTTTTGGGAAATAAAACTTGGCAAGAAGCTAAATTTGTTCAAAGATGTGTATAAGTTTACATTAGCAGAGTCCGTAAATAAGTCTTTCCTACTTACATTTAGTTCATTTCAGGTGGCGACAGCGTGTCGCGTTGCTGAAAGAAAGTTCATCGGTTTTTTCTTTTCAAGGTCCTCGGAGCTAGGTCATGAACTTTGGCGTGGAAGAAATGACTTGGCCGGACAAAGTATCGGTGGCATGCGGACTTAATGGCTAGCTTGGTGACTCCTTTTTTTTTCTAACTGTGTGTATTATATACATTAATAGGGGATCAACGAATCTTCCTAACATTAGGGCGTGAAAACATTTATTGACCAATCAGATTTATTATTTTACTATTTTGTTTTGGGGCCTAAATATTTTTGTGTTAATTTACTTCCGATCCTATTTATCTAGAATGTTCTTATTCTAAGTTTTTAGCTGATTGGTTGAGAAATATAAAATGTAATCTAAATTCTACAGCCGTTTTGATCCAATTTTTCTAGAATGTTTTAATGTGATTTCCTGTTGCTTATTTTAATAGAAAGAAAAAATGTATCCCATAATATAGAGAGAGATATAGATATATAGATACATTGATATTTTTAATCAATTTTATTAAAAATTTCATTATAAAGTGAAATTTTAAGATCAGAATTATGCTAATACGTATTTCAGGGTACGGATTTATTGATCCATCCGGAATACATGTCATGGCTACACACACATTCACACACACACATTCACCCCCCACACACACCCATATATATATATATATTGATATTGATATTTTTAATCAAAAACTGCTATTAGCAAATATCGATAAAAGAAATTTACGAGCAAACAGCGAAATACCTATATTAAATGTCCCGACAATTTGTTTCTGATATAACTGTCTTTCCTTTTAGCAATTATATTCTTTTTTATAGTAGAAGCAAGTTCAAACGATAAAAATTGGTTAGAATCGAGCGAAATAAAAAGGAAACAATATGGCAGCGATAATGCCAGGCTTGGTGAATTGGAAATTTACGGAAATTAAAACTGAAAAGAAAATGAAATTATTAAAATGAGTTTCGAAACGAAGCTAGTACTGCAACCAGTTAGATGTCCGATATTGCTTTATCAGGTTATGAGAATGAATCGAAGAACACTCGCAACTCTATGTCATCAAGTACATTTTAGATAGATTGACATGAACAAACTGAGATAAATAGATAGATAGATAGATAGATAAGAACGCTGAAATATATATATATATATATATATATATATATAGATAGATAGATAGATAGATAGATAGATAGATAGATAGATAGATAGGTAGAACTCTGAAATAGATATGATAGATAGATAGATAGATAGATAGATAGATAGATAGATATGAACTCTGAAATATATATATATATAGATAGATAGATAGATAGATAGATAGATAGATAGATAGATAGATATGAACTCTGAAATAAATATATATATATATATATATATATAGATAGATAGATAGAATAGATAGATATATATAACTAGAAATATATAGATAGATAGATAGATAGAAATAATAGATAGATAGATAGATAGATAGATAGATATGAACTCTGAAATATATATATATATATATATATATATATATATATATATATATAGATAATAGATAGATAGATAGACAGATAGATAGATAGATAGATACGAACGCTGAAATAGATAGATAGATAGATAGATAGATAGATAGATAGATAGATAGATAGATAGATAGATAGATATGGAGAAAAAAACAAGAAAAAAATGTAAAAAAAAATGGCATTTGAAAAATCTAAAACGTAACAAAACAATTGATTCCGAACTTGGGCTTTGCCACATGAACGTTCTATCGATATCAGAAGCCGAACATTTACGACACCTAATAAAACCTGTGAACAGTAACAAATTCTAAAGTCTCTAATATAATTCAATCAGTTATGGAAAGACGACAAGAGCTCATAAAAAACTTATCTAACACACAATTATTCAACACAGGATTCGACTAACATTTACTACAAAAAAAAAACAAGATAAATTTGATACAATAATTAAGAAACACGAATTGCTACAGATTTTTAAAATGGTTTCCTGCAAGGTATAATTGCCGCTACTTTAAGAACAGACAACAAATTAACGTCACATATAAAATCACAAGAAATGATTATTATCCGTTTTATTATAAGGAAACATTCCACGGTCACTGACCGAGCCCCTAGTTCTGCTGTCATTTGAAATTAATATAGTCTTTCTCTTCAAGCAATCTTTCAGAAAAATAGGTTTCTATTGTGGGGTTCTCCCCGTTTCTAAAGATGGACTCGTCCAGAGTATACTTATAATACTGCTATAGAAGCGTGACGGGAGAACGCCGCGTTTTCACGCGGTTGTTCCTTGACAGTCAGCTCTCTGCCTTCGGGCGGAGAGCATTAACTCAGTCGTGGCTCCGCCGAAGGGTAGAGTCACGATTGGGCAAAATTAGTCAGATATTTTTGGCTGGACTATATGCCCCTCGAACCCACGTTAAAAGGCCTTGTGCCACGTTTTGCCCTAGTGGGAGGGTAGATGATTACCGAATACCGCGTTTTCACGCGGTGATTGCTTTGACACTGTAAGCTCTCTGCCTTCGGGCGGAAAGCATTAACCCAGTCGTGGCTCCGCCGAAGGGTAAAGTCACGACTGGGCAAAACTAGACAGATATTTTTGGTTGGGCTATTTGGCCAGGAGGACCCACGTTAAAAAGGCCTTGTGTCGCATTTTTCCCTTGTGGGAGGGTGAATAAATACCAGGATACCGTTTTCTCATTAGAGAGTTAACCGGAGAATACCGAGGTTTCACAGAGAATTAAGCAGTCAGTATACCATAGTTCATAGTAGCTCTGTGCTCCACTTACCCAAAAGATTATTATCCGTCTGCTTCCAACGCGGACATATTCAATATAATACGGCTTCACTTCCAGAGACTTGTACATATACATTTAACTAACCCTCATTCCTGGACTACTAACCTTCATTCAAGTCTGTATCCATACTTTGATACACATATTTTTCTATCTCAATTTCTGGTCGTTTTTCATTTATTTGTGCAGACCCCATTTCTGGGATCCTCAACAATTTCTCAAATCCAGTAAATGTTTATAGATATTTCTTTGGGAGTTTCCTTCCTAAACTTTTATTTGAAGTTGTGCGGAATGTCAGCCTTTTGATTCTCTCACTATTTTCACTTTCGGTTACATGTGATATCTGTTGTGGATCCCGGGTATGCGAACCGCACAAAATAATGAACAACAAACCAAATATTTGAGATATAAAATAAGTATATTAAACCTAAAGATACAAACTTGAAGTAATTAGTTAGTAATCCAGGAATACGATTAGTAAGAAATAGATATATACAAGTCTCTAAAGTGAAGCCGTAGTAGAATTAGTATGTCCACGTCGGAAGCTGACGGGTGATGCGTAATAATCTTCCGTCTGAGTGGAGCTCAGAGCTACTATGAAATATTGACGCTGTATTATCCGTGAAACCTCGGTATCTGACGGTATTTGTCGGACTTTTACGGTAAATCACGTATCTCACTATGGCTGGAGTATATGTATACTCAAGTCAAGTCCACTATGGAAAAAAGGGGAGACCCCACAACAATATCCATTTTAGTTGTAACTGTTTTTCAAAGTCCTTCAGTGATGTGATTTCTGTTATCTGGTACAGTTATTTGTTTGTGATTCTGTAGCGTCAGAATGTTGGAAGAGGTATGGTCTTCACCTTCAAGCTGCAGACTTCATTTGCTGAATGACATTTTTAACTATTGATCTTAGAAAAAGCGGGTGTATACAGTGGATAGTTCAGATATTTTTGAACGGGTTTGGCGCCATCATATGAGAGTCTCGATCTGACGAGGCTATTTGAGAACATACGTTTTAGGTTTATGCTTCAATTTTGCATCAATTTCGCTGGTGGACGAAACTATATCTAGCGCAGTTCAATTTCCTCATCTATACTAAATTCGTTATAATTGATCCGTATGTGAAGTGTGTGCTATTTACCAGTTGCATATCCTTAACTTGTATGGCGAATCCAGGATATGAATTATCGATGTTTTTATTCTTATTCCATTTCATTGTTTCTGTTTTGGAAAAGGTTTATTTTGAGTTTTATTTCCTGAAATAAATAGTAAATACATAGTTTGTTTTGTTTTGTTTTGTATTTTTTGTTGAAAAAAATATATCCGAAAATAATATTTCTGTCACTGTATCGAACAAAGTAATTGGGGTTCTTTTAATGAATAAGTTTAATAAAAAAAAAGAAGAAATATTTTATACACATATCTAAACTTATTTATAAATGGGACTTTGTCTGAGTGTGTGCATGTGTGTGTCTGTTTGTGTGTGTGTGTCCGTTACATATAGACTCCGAAACGTCTGAACCGATTTTCTTGAAAATTTACACAGTTCTACTATAAGCGTCTGCGAGTGTTCTTAGCTAGGTTTTGTGTCGAGGTACCCCCGATAAATATCGAAAATCGATAATCGAAAAAGTCGGGTTATAGAAGAAGTGGTCCGATTTTAATCAAATTTGATACACTCATAGACAAAGACATAAGAAACGATATTCAGAAGTTTCAAGGTTGCAGTTCTTACAATATCGCTGAAAATAAAATATATATATATATATATATATATATATATATATATATATATACATAAGGCAAGATGTTTGTGTGTGTGTCTGTTTATCTGCCTCTATGTCTGTATTTTTCAGCCATTTTATTTTAGTTTTTGCTTCGGGTTTGGCTCTAAGTAGGTACAATTGGAGTTCTTAGTCTCAGTCATGATACCATTTACTCAGAGAACTTATTTAGCCTACAAAATTTAGTTTATGATGAAAAAAACTTATTTGATATCGATACCAGGAAATCAAAATTTGACTTGCATACATTGATTTCTTTCTTTCAGTCTACGGTTTCGCTTTAAATGGAAACAACTATTGCTTTTTAGTCGTTCGTGCCAACGTCCAAAGAGTCTGAGCTCCAGGAGCATGGATTAGTTTTAAAGCTTTCATTACACCCGAGCCACGCTGGGCTATACTGCTTTGTTTAGGAAAAAATAAACATATAATCATTTCTGAGACATAAAAACTTTACATTATCCACATTGTTCGGACTGTCGTCCTCATCTTTTTACCCCGTTCTCGACGTTTCGGCCGTCGTACGCTCCAACCTTCTTCAGATGATTGAAATTTCGAACCGGGACCCCTCATTTTGATCATTAGTGCATATTGTTCTTGTTTCATGTGTCATGACATATGGCTCAATCGATAAAAGCGTTGTTTAGATTCAGTGACTTATCAAAAAGGGTTGTGAGTTCAATACCGGACTACAGCAGTCGTGAACAAAAAACTTTGAGAGTTAGATTAAAAGGGAGATAATTAAGACATCCGGAAGCAGCATGACTCATGGAATAAGAACAATCTACTAAAGGGATCGAAATAAAGGGTTCAGCTTGAAATTCCAATCACCTGAAGAAAGACGGAGCGTATAGAAGCCGAAGCGTCGTGAATACTGCAATAAAAATGAGATCAACAGTCTAATGTGACTAATTAAAATACCCCACCTCAAAAATATAGATACAAATTTTAACAAATTGATTATAAATTTAGTTATTAACGAATAGAATGTGTGGTGATACCGACCGAACAAATGCAATGGACCGTTTGTTTGCTCTCTCACGACAAAAAGACAAATGACCAAAAGTCGTCGTTGCTCATTCCACATAAAAATTAATCAAATATAAAATTTCCATTTCGCGAGCCTACGTGGATTTTATTTATCAGCCAATGGGAAACCCAGAATCAAATACAAGTGTGAAATCCCAAACGAGCTGCTTTGATCCAAAAAGTAGATATAAAAAGCCAAGACAGAAAGCACCCAGCAGACAGACCAACGCAGAGACACAGAGAGACGAATGCAATTAGTATCTCCCTTGACCGAAATCAAGTGGCTTACTATGTCCGCCTCCCTTCACCTCTATTTTCTTCTCTACTGTCTCAAAACTACTTACTGACCTAAGGAGCGACTACATCAAAGACATTCCTTACTCAGAGCGCTCCCCACATTCCTAAGCCTTAAATCTCTTTCAGAGCATATTATATTGCCATGAACATTTTAACCTCCGTTGGACCTATATTACTTTAATTGTAAAAACATTAATTGATATGTGTATATATAAAAATGTTATTTTCAAGTCAATTTGCTTTTCTTGATTTTATAATTCTTTTATGACTTATAGTGGGCTATCTACAACAAGACCAAATTCCGTTAACCTGCAACAGTATACGATTACCCTTCACTACAAACGGGAAAATAATAGATAAGTAACCCACTATAAATTGGTGACCCCGACGTGATATGGAAAACCACAAAAACATTTCCACCAGAAAAAGTGGTAACTCCGACGTGATAATCAAAACAGATCGAATATTAATTCAAAAGCACACCAATCGTTCATCCCTATGAAACCCATAGTATATGGAACTGAGAGCGATCCTTATAAATTAGGGAAAACTATAGAAAATATTTGATACCCATTTAGTGGAATAATTGGTCCTTGTCTTATTAAAAATTCCGGTAACCTTGTCGAAAGACAAATATGAGAAACAAACTTATGGCTAGTTTGAGAGTAGATCTCTATAAGCTAGCATATGAATAAACTGTGATAGATAGATAGATAGATAGATAGATAGATAGATAGATAGATATGAACAAAATGAGATAGACAGACAGATAGATAGATAGATAGATAGATAGATAGATAGATATGAACAAAATGAGATAGATAGATAGATAGATAGATAGATAGATAGATAGATAGATAGATACGCATAATTCTTCTTTCATATATTTGTAAGATCGTTGTCATCGAGCAGATCCGAGCCAATATTTCTCTTATGTTTGTAACTGACCTTTATATAAAGGCCAATAGCCTTTGGCCTTTTGCTCTTGTAAGTGGTTCACAAAATGAAGTCCAAATAGAAACCCTTTTGCAATATTGATGAATGAGACTAAATGAGCAGCTCAGTAATGTATTGCCAATTTAGCCTGAGGTAATCCGTCTTCAGTATTGGACAACGGCCACAAGGCGCTGTTGCATTCAATAACCGAGTGCTAAACGCGATCGTTAATTTCAAATAGCAGTAAATGAACCATTAGTGTATTTTTTGCAGCCACCTTTTTCTCCTGTCACTTTTTTCTTTTATCAAAGACTAAGAAACAAGCAAACGTAAAAGACTTTTCTTAGAAGATCGTGTCAAAGTCCCACCTTAAAATCAAGCTTTCCTTATACATTAACCACGTGTTTCGCCTAGGTTTATATTGTTATGTTCATTTTGTTTCCGAAAAAATTGTTTAGCGTTTCATATCCCAAGGTTTTTCAGATTCAACAAAATTCGGTGGATGATGGAACAGGTGGATGATGGAACAAGGGTTGCATGGCGTAACAGGAGAAAGCGTGCTAAGAGCCACCAGGGATAGGGAGACGTGGAAAGCCATGATAGTCCACGCCCTGAAAGGACAGGGGACATAGAAGAAGAAGAACCATCCTCAGATGAGGACTATCCCCTATTTTAAAGTGAAAAGTAAAAACCATTTATCAATTTAAGAATCGATCGATTAAAAATAGTGAATATAAAATCACTTTCCGTCATCAAAATTGATATACTGATATTGAGAAAAATTGATATCTTGTAATAATAAAATTGATAACTGATCTTGATAAAATTGCTATCTGATACTGAGAAAAATTGATATCTGATATTGAGAAAATGTTATGGTGAAACACGCCTATTCCTCAGATACCGGACTCTCCCTCCTATATTAATATTATGGTCAAACACACCTATTCCTCAGATAATGAACTCTCCCTCCTATATTAATAAGAGTTAACAGGAAGTTAACTCGGGAAGTTCTCAGAAAGTTCATAGGAGTTCTTAGAGGTTTTAGAGAGTTCTTTAGATTTCTATTGGAGTTCAGTAGAACTACTAGGCATTTAGCCTTTCATATCCCAAGGTTTTTCAGATTCAACAAAATTCGGATAAAAAATATTTTAAGACCATTCCAAAAAAGAAATTTCAGATATAACAACATTACGTATTGTTATGGGGAAATACACCTAATCCTCAAATAATGAACTCTCTCTACTATATTAACAAGAGTTAACAGGAAGTTCTTGAGAAGTTCATAGGAGTTCTTTAGAGTTCTATTGGAGATCAGTAGAACTACTAGGCAGTTGATATTAGTCGTCAGTTAGCCGAATACTAAGGAGTCATCTTTCAGTGGAAGATTACCAAGTTCCTAATATTTTGGGTGCGTTAAGTCGATTAGCAACCGACATAGCAGGATTATAACCTTCAGTGCAAAAACTTCTCCACAACAAATAAATTTCGATGATTATTATTCTTGTTTATTAAGTTACACAAGATTTTAACTATTTTTTTATTTTTAACGAAATTATCCTGTTCTTTGCTTAGCTTTTTGAAGTTCATTTTTCGATATTCTGATGTTATTTCGTATTTTGGTGTCAGATTTTCTGTCCTAAATATTTAGATTTTCGTATTTGATTTAGATTCATTTTTAACTTTTTCTTCTATGTGCCATGTCCCTTTAGGACGTAGGTGATCAAGGTCGTCCACGCTTCCCTATCCCTGGCGACTCTTAGCCCGCTTTCTTCTGTTACCCCACCCAAACTCTGCTCTGCCATCCACCTGATCAGGCCCTTCAAATAAGATATCCGCTGCGTTCTCCGTCTCTCTTTCCTTCTCTCTGACCTGTGAGTACCAGATTCTTTAATCCTTCCTTCCTCATCACATATCCCAGGAACTTTAGCTGTCCCTTTCTGATGCTCAGTATCAATTTTCTTTTCATGATATCCGCAGCATCCTTCTGTAGAACAACATTTCAGTGGCTTCAAGTTTTTTCTTCATCTTTGGTGATATTGTCCAGTATTCGCTTCCATAGTGAAGAACAGACATCACATAGCAATCCAGTACACTCTTTTTTGTTTCTAGCGAAATGTTCCTGTCTTTTAAGACTTTGCTCAGCTTCCTGCCAATTCGTCTTCTGATCACAGTGTCGCACTTTTTGTCTACTGTTAGAACACTTTCCAACCAAGTACTTGAATTTTTGTACCTGCTTGATTTCAGTATCCCTAACCTGTAATTGGCATTTTGGGCTCCTCAGTTTGCTGATGACCATACATTTGATTTTCTTGTAGTTTATTTGCAGTTTTTTTCTTTTGACTTTCTTCATCTACCTTTTTTAGGGGGTTTTGTAGTTTTCTTTCCTTGTTGGCTATCAGCACTGTATCATCTGCGTATCTTATGTTGTTCAGATTGTGACCTCCGAATGACAAATCCTGGCATAATTTCTAGGGTCCTCAGAATAATCTCACTGTAAAAGTTGAATAAATCCGGTGAAAAGATACATCCTTGTCTTATACCCCTTTTCTATCTTTGTATATCTAATGAATTCGTTTCCTGTCCGTATGCAGACGGTTTGCTGTCAGTAGGGTTTTTAGATTCTAATGTTTTTCCCAAATAGTTCAAGGTTGCTGAGAATTTCTATCAATTATTTGTGGCTTACTTTGTCTAACGTTTTGGCATAGTCTACAAAACACAGGTAAACGTCCTTTTTCATTCGTATCGCCCTTTCTGATAGCATCCTAAACATAAATATCGCATTACTTGTTCCAGTGTCCTTGACGAAACCGCACTCTTCTTGTCCTATCTCCGGCCTGATTCTGCCACGCGATCTATTCACCGGTATTCGGACAATGAGTTTCCTTATGTGGCTCGCATTCGTTTGCACCTGGCTTAGGCAGAGCTATGCAGATTGATCTGCTTAGGTCATCTGGTATTACACCACTGTTGTAGATTTTATTTAATTATTTCCGTAATTTTCTCAATTCCGAAATCTTCTAAGGCTCTCAGTATCTCTATTACAATGCTGTCTCGTCTAGCTGCTTTTTTTCCTATCCAGTTTGGCCATTGCAATTTCACTTGGGATTTTAGTATTTCCAGTCCGTCAGAATCTTTGCTTACTATCGGTTGCTCTCTCTCTTGTCGTGAAAGAGATCTTTTATATATTCTTCACATCGTTGGAGTAGTTCCTCATTCCCTAATATGATCGTTCTATCATTAGATTTTATACATGCTGTTGAGAAACATATTCTTTGTCCTGTCAGTTCCCTTATTTCTTTATGCATTTCTCCTTTATTCGTTTTGCTCAGTCTCTCTACTATGGCACATTTGTTGCTGAGCCAATCCTCTTCAGATTTTCTGCTCTTGGTCCTTATTTCCTTGGGTAGTTTCTTGTATTCTATTCCATATTTTGGCATAGTTTTCTGTCTTCTTTGCATCATGTTAAGAATCTCTTGAGTCATCCACTCGTTTTTCTGCGTCTGATTTCTTCCGGGACAATAAAGTTTGCTGATGTCACTCGCGATTCTTTAAGTGCGTCGCATTTCGAATTTCCATTTTCCATTTGTTCTTCAAACAACACTGTTAGTATATTTTTTCTGCAGGTTGAGGTAATTCAGGAGCGTCTTGCACTCTGGGTGCTGTCCTAGTCTTTTTTAGCTTCCGAAGTTACACTTTTAGTTTGCAGATAACTGGAAGGTAGTCACTTCCACAATCGGCATTTGGATAGGTTTTGCATTGAATCACTTTTATTTTTTTAATCAAGCAAGGCGGTAACGCCACTGATGTGCAGGGGGCTACGTAAGAGTTAAAGGATTGGAAAAGAGAAAGCCGGAAACCACATCCTAAACAGGGAACATGGGAATGAGCCTCTACACCTGTTCAATAGACGTGGGTGGAGTGTGAACCGAGCGATAGTTTAGTCTATCTACTCCAATTGAAAAAAATGAAAAATAAATAAAAAAATAAAAAAAGAAAAAGAAAAAAGAAAAAGAAAAAAGAAAAAAGAAAAGTGAAAAGATTGGAAAAGAGAAAGCCGGAAACCACATCCTAAATAGGGAACAAGGGATGAGCCTCTACACCTGTTCAATAGACGTGGGTGGAGTGGGAACCGGGCGATAGTTTAGTCTATCTACTCCAATTGAAAAAAAAGAAAAAAGAAAAAGAAAAAGAAAAAAGAAAAAAAAAGAAAAAAAAGAAAAGTGAAAAGATTGGAAAAGAGAAAGCCGGAAACCACATCCTAAACAGGGAACAAGGAATGAGCCTCTATACCTGTTCAATAGACGTGGGTGGAGTTAGAAAATAATTTCCTCAGGTAGGAATGCCACTAATACCTAGGGAATTACAATAAAAAGAAAATGACTGAGTATAATGAAGATTGAGGAAAAAACAAAAGATAGAAGATGGTAATTGATGTTGCATTTACATTTTTAAAAATTCTAGTTAAGCGCAAATATACATGGAAAAGGTATTAATCCGCCTCTTCACTCACCAACTATTGGCTAAATGGCAGGACAGATTGGGTTATATAGTCTTGGTTGGCAATTAGTCTACCGCAGAAAGTAATAGCAACCTACTGCGGGAAAATTTTCTGCCTAGTCATTCATGTCGGTTTCATGTCTGTTTCGAGACATGATACCCCTAACGTGTATCACGTATGACACTTAACTGACTGGGTTATCAAGGAAACAAGTAAAACAAAAGGAGTTCTACAGGCGGGAAGTGCGAAAAAGAAGCTGTTGGAGTAGAAATGGCAGTTGTATAGTCATCCCCTACTTTCCAGAGTATTTCAGAAATAATACTGATGAATTCCTAAGGCAATTTAATATTCTTAAATCATTCAAATTCTTAGAAACTAATGCTTTAACAGTTTTTTTTTTATTCTAAGCTCTGCTATTTGCTTAATGGTGGTAGAATATAAAAACGACCTGAACGTTGCAATAATAAGTAAAATAAATACACTTAAAGAAAAGTATTACTCCATCAGCTTCTTTTATCTTGAGTCATCCACTCGTTTCTTCTTCTGCTTCTGTGGAATTCCCTTCCATTTACTTGCTTTCCTTGACAGCTACAATCTCCAAGAATTTAAATGTAAAGTCAATAGTCATCTATCTCACTAACATGCATTCTCTTTCTCTCATGCTCCTTTCTTCGTCCACTCCATTCTCATCAGTATTCTCATCCTTCTCTTACCCACTTCCTGACAGCCCTAAAACCTGTCACTCTTTCACATAACTTTCTTTCTATGTAACCCCCCTGCAAAACAGTGGCAGTAAAATACCTTGCTTGGTGCGAGATGATTATAAAAAAAACATTTTCTATACTATTATCATGTGGATATAAAGTGGGGGATCAATTTTATATTACAATCAATATTTAAACTGATCCCTTTCTTTATGGTCCAGTCATCCTTCTCTTACCCACTTACTGACATCCCCTATAACCTGTCACTCTTTCTCATAACTTTCCTCCTATGTAACCCCCCTGCAAAACAGTGGCAGTAAAATACCTTGCTTGGGGTGCTATGATTATAAAAAAAAAATTTCTATACTATTATCATGTGGATATAGAGTGGGGGGATCAATTTTACATTACAATCAATATTTAAACTGATCCCTTACTTTATGGTCCAGTCATCCTTCTCTTACCCACTTACTGACATCCCCTATAACTTGTCACTCTTTCTCATAACTTTCCTCCTATGCAACCCCCTTGCAAAACAGTAGCCGTAAAATACCTTGCTTGGGGCGATATGATTATAAAAAAATATATTGAGAATCTATTTATGGCTTATCCGGTAAAAATAATCATTTGCAGATTAAGCGATCAATTGTTCCGTGGCTACAAGTAAGAGAAATTTCATACCTAATGACGATCCTGAAAATTTCGATGCTTGTTCTATCAAATGGCGTATAGAATTTTGCTTTAAAAAATTCATTAACTTAAATGATAAAGATTTGAAAACTGAATCTACAAATGATCTAGAATAGTCTTCATCTGAGAATCCAAAGAAACAATCAGAATATCAATTGTAATCATTTCGTAGCAACTGACGTGGAGGGTTGGGGGGGATATTAACAATAAATAAATTAATAAACAAGTGAATACATCGTGAGAGTTTGCGTTCAAAAATGTTCACGGAGAAACTTTTAGAGAAAACCACAAATCAATGATGAAAATTTGAAGGCTGTTCTCTAAAAAAAGATCGTAAAACTTAGAACATTTTACCCCCAAATCAATATATTGATGGGAATGATTTCAAATCATTTATGCTCGATTTTCAAGGAAATGAAAACTCAATATGTTCTATCTGGATTGAGAGAGAAAAAAATTATATTTAGCTTATTTAATTTTTTTTTTTATGTTTCTGAGATGAGGTAGTATTTACAGCATTTACATTATTTGGACAATTGTTCTCATCTTTCTTGCCATTTGTACGACGTTTAATAATAGATCATTTTATTTGTCTATATTTCTGAGATGAGGTAGTTTTTACATTACTTACATTATTCGGACTATTGTCCTCATCTTTGTTGCCATTTGTACGAAGTTTCGGCCGTTATACGCCTCTTTTAAATGATAGGAATTTCTAACCGAACCCTTTATTACAATCACTGGGGTATACGTAGTAGTAATGCCACGATTGGAAGTCATGAGTTTTCTCCCTTTAACCCTGCAAGTTACTTGTTCACCACTGCTGTAGTCTGGTATTGAACCCACAACTCTAAGATTCAAGTCACAGGAACTAACCAACGTCTAGCATTACTATTATATTTGTAATAAGGGGATCGGTTCAAAATTCCTAACACCTGAAGAAGACCGGGGCGTACAACGGCCGAAACGTCGCACAAATGGTAACAAAGATGAGAGCAACAGTCCCAATGATGTAAATACTATGCTTATTTAAAATTGATCTGGTTTGATTTGTATCATCACTTGTGTGGAAATAATGGAATTTCTTTTAATAATCTTATACTATCTGTCCAATAGCTGAATACGGAAGTAAAGCTTAAAACATTAACCGACACATCGCTATGAATTGGAATGTCTATTGTCAAGAGTTTGTGAAACATGAGTCTGTTCCTTCATCATAGCTTTCTTCAATGTAGCCAACCAAATAATCTCTATACTGGTACTATCTCACCAATCTAAACTACGCCTAATAAATGATTATATGCTCAAAATTTGAGACTCAAAATACGACACTGATAAAATACATTCCACTCCGTCTGGGTAAATTCAACCCTGGGTTGCGTAATAAAATCATAAATTTAGAAATAAGAGAAAAAATCAACTTTTCTTTTCCTTACCAACAATGACAGAGCTTAGAGTATCTTATCAATAATTACTTCTTTATATCGATAGGTATCAATCTATTCATGCCTATCTATTGATATTGATCTCTTTTTGTTTTGTTTTTTAAATCATATCACACCGAGCAAGGCGGTAACGCCACTGAAGCGCAGGGGACTACGTAGGAGTGAAAGGATTGGAAAAGAGAAAGCCGGAAACCACATCCTAAGCAAGGAACAAGGGATGAGCCTCTTCACCTGTTCAATAGACGTGGGTGGAGTGTGAACCGGGCGATAGTTTAGACTATCTACTCCAATTAAAAAAAAAAAAGAAAAAAGTGAAAAGATTGGAGAAGAGAAAGCCGGAAACCACATCCTAAACAAAGAACAAGTGATGAGCCTCTTCACCTGTTCAATAGACGTGGGTGGAGTGTGAACCGGGCGATAGTTTAGTCTCGTCTATTTCAATCTATTCGTAAAATATTTTAACCAAAAACAGTGATACCTAAGTTTAAAACTGTATTTAAAAAATAAAAAAAATATTATGAAGCTTTACTACTAGTTTTATATCTAAGCTAAGAGATTTAAATTTAATATTTCCTGTATTTGCCTATGCTTCTGAAATGAGGTAGTATTTATATTATTTACATTGTTCGGACTGTTGTCCTCATCTTAATTGAGATGTTTACAACGTTTCGGCCGTTGTACACTCCGGCCTTCTTCAGGTGCTAGAACGGGTGAACCGAACCCGTTATTTCGATCACTGGTTATTCTTATTCCATGTGCGATGCCCCTTTCGAAGAGTTATCTTCCTTTAACGTAACTCTTTAAGTTATTTAAACCAGGTATTGAATTTACAACACTGGGCGACATGTCTTTGAGAAAATCCGTGTATGAAGTTCTGAGACTTATAAACCTAATATCTCAATAATATTTTTTACCAGATCTCATATTGCAATCTTTGACGTATAACTAGTTCGCATAATGTTGTTCATTTTTATGCTTGGCAGGCTTAGGAGATTTTCAAGTTTAGCATATGCGCTGATTTCTTAAGTTGACGTAGTTTCAAATGGTTTTCGCTATCAATTATCGAAACTTATTTATAAATGGAACTTTGTCTGTGTTTTCTTAAAAATTTACACTGTTGTACTATAAGCGTCTGCGAGTGTTCTTAGCTAGGTTTTGTGTCCAGGTACCCCCGATAAATATCGATAATCGAAAAAATCGGGTTATCAAAGGAGTGGTCCGATTTTAATCAAATTTGATACACTCATAGACAAAGACATAAGAAACGATATTCAAAAGTTACAAAGTTGCAGTTCTTACAATAATGCAGAAAATCGATAATATATACCGGGTCTGATCAAAATCAGTTTTTCAGCCCTTTTATATTAGTTTTTGCTTCGGATTTGGCTCTAAGTAGGTATCATTGTAGTTCTTAGTCTCAGCCATGATACCATTTACTCAGAGGACTTATTTAGCCTTCAAAATTTAGCTTAAAACGAAAAACTTATTTGATATCGATACCAGCAAATCAAAATTTGACTTACATCCATTCATTTTTCTTTCAGTCTACGGTTACGCTTTAGCTGGAAACAACTATTGCTTTTTAGTCTTTCGTGCCAACGTCCAAAGAGTCTGAGCTCCAGGACCATGGATTAGTTTTAAAGCTTTCATTACACCCGAGCAACGCCGGGATATACTGCTAGTTTCCAATAAGCAAAACAATCTGTTAGATTTCAAACCGAACTAAAATTGATTCGAATAAATTGTAAAAATCTACAAATTCATCCACATTGACAAATCTGTCAACGTAATATAATATAATAATCATAATATATGTAATAAATGAAATGAAATAAATATTTATTGCACATTGTAAAAAATTAATATTAATAATTGCAAATTCTATTAAATTATATATTTTAAGCAATTTAAGTTATTTTCGTTTTTCAATTAAATTTGAAATCCGTTCATATTTTCTTTTATTTATTTATTTATTTGACTTCGACAAAACGCTCGTTCTTTCTTGAGTTCGTAGCATATATAGATATGCATAAGCTGGGATAGGGATAGATAGATAGATAGATAGATAGATAGATAGATAGATAGATAGATAGATAGATAGATAGATAGATAATGAAAAGAGTGAGATAGATAGATAGATAGATAGATAGATAGATAGATAGATAGATAGATAGATAGATAGATAATTAAAAGAGTGAGATAGATAGATAGATAGATAGATAGATAGATAGATAGATAGATAATGAAAAGAGTGAGATAGATAGATAGATAGATAATGAAAAGAGTGAGATAGATAGATAGATAGATAGATAGATAGATAGATAGATAGATAATGAAAAGAGTGAGATAGATAGATAGATAGATAGATAGATAGATAGATAGATAGATAGATAATGAAAAGAGTGAGATAGATAGATAGATAGATAGATAGATAGATAGATAGATAGATAGAAAGTGACTAACAGAGATAGAAAACGTGAATGAAAGAATGATCTGAACAGACTAAGAAGCATATATACACACACACAAATGGTGACAGTCGATCGTTAAGTGTATATATTTAATTTCCTCATCATATCGCTCCAAGCAACGAATTTTACTGCCACTGTTTTGCAGGGAGTTACATAGAAAGAAATTATGAGAAAGAGTGACAGGTTTTAGGGCTGTCAGGAAGAGGGTAAGAGAAGGATGAGAATACTGATGAGAATGGAGTGGACGGAGAAAGGAGCATGAGAGAAAGGTTGCAAGTTAGTGAGATAGGAGATGACTATTGACTTTACATTTGAATTCTTGAAGATTGTAGCTCTCGGGAAAGCAAGTAAACGGAAGAGAATTCCACAGGCGGGAAGTGCAAAAAAAGAAGCTGCTGGAGTAGAATTTGTTTTTTTTTGTTTTTTGTTTTTTTGGGTTTTTTTTTCTCATGCAAATGAAATAGCTTTTTATGAAAAATATTGAAGATGAAAAGAAAACACGCACACAAGAAAACTCAGAGTGCCTCAAATAATTCCAAATTATTTTTTTTTATATATATATGACCCTTACTGACAAGTTAAATCTGTAGTTACAGTTTTTGTTGAAATTTATCCTTTTCCTAGGCTGTTTGCTAACCACGGTATGAAAGCTCTCATGAAAGCTGTGGCGTAACAAATAAACAATTCGAACGTGGGTTAAAAAAGCGAACTTTTTAACCACTCGGCAATGTGCCCATACGAACGTAGGGCTCGAATCTCAAATGGATAATTACTTATTCTGACCTGTATTATGATTAATCGATATTAATTGGAAATTATCTGAGACACTCTGAGTTTTCTTGTGTGCGTGTTTACTTTTTGTCTCCAATATTTTTCTCCTCTGGTTTTCATAAAAAGGTATTTTATTTGCATGACAGTGATTTCAAAAAATGGTTTGTATTAAATTAGTTCAAAGACAGACATTGCGTGTCTGCTACCCATAGCTTTTTCTTTTTATGATTTTTTTTTCAATAAATTGCTAATATTGCCTCACAAATCATCAATTATATAAAAAAAAACTAATTTATTCTCTTTTTTGTTTATTTTTTTCCACATAGAACAATCAATTTTCTGTTTTCATTTTTCTATTGTGCTCATATGATGCTTCTGATCTTAGTTAATGCATATGGCAGTCAATTTTTTAAGAATTACTTTAAAAGAAAAATCAAGATGGAGGCTATCGAGACTATAGGCAGTTAAGTATATTTAATGGCAATGCTTTACTTCGTGTTAGCAGGCAAAAAGAAAGCCACAAGTAAATGTCACGAATTCGACTGGAATTCGAACTCGCTATCTCTATATAAAGTGATCGGATATATCGAACCTTTTGACAGTTTTTACACCCTTTAGGTCTAAAAAAAAGTACTTGTATGAATGCAAGAAACTTTGACTAAAAGATTTTAGCGCAATACTTGGTCATTCGTCTTTAATTAACCTCGAAATTTTAGGTTGCACGTATTTGCATAGACCGCGATAGATAGATATAGTATGGGACACCCAGTGAAGATTGAACTCACTACTCATTTGTAATTGCTCTAACGAGAAACGCTTGCTAACAACTGCACTGCGTGGCGGGGCCCGAAATAGATAACAGTCAGTCAGTTGAGTGGCATATGTGATACACGCTTTGGGCGATCATGTCTCAGAAGAGACATGACTGAATGGGCAGAAGATTATCCCGCAGTAGGTTGCCATTACTTTCTGCGGTAGACTGGTTGCCGACCAAGGCTATAGAACCCAACATTTCTTATTATTTAACCCATAACTGGAGGGAAGAGACGAATTAATACATTTTCCAAGGGTATTTGTGCGTAGGTGAATGCAAGAAATTCAACTGGAATTCGAACTCGGCTCCCCCAATTTGTCGTTCCGAGTCGATATCCACTGAACCACAACGCACTGCCTGCACCACAACGCACATCAGACAGATAACACTCTAACTTAAATATAACGAGATACAATTAATAGTTTATAAAGTACTAGCAGTATAGCCCGGCGTTGCTCGGGTATAATGATAGATAGATAGATAGATAGATAGATAGATAGATAGATAGATAGATAGATAATGAACTAGGTATAGATAGATAGATAGATAGATAGATAGATAGATAGATAGATAGATAGATAGATATGAAGAGACCTAGATAGATAGATAGATAGATAGATAGATAGATAGATAATGACGAAGCAAATAAAGCTAATTAACATACTGATGGAGAGAACATGACGAGGTTTTGTACAGGATAGACACGAAAATAAACTTATACTTAATATCAAGAAAAGACAGATGAAGTTTTTCAGACGTGTAGTCAGGGAAGAACACTTGGAGAATCTGATGCTCACTAGACAGGTAGAGGGTAGGAGAGACAAGGGATACCAATGCGTGACATACGTGATGTGCTTGAGTAGACCATGGTTTGACTGGGATAACAGGAGAAGGGGTGTTAAGTGCTACAAGGGTTAGGGAGATGTGGAGAGCTATGATCGACTAGGTCTTGATGGATCACGGTACATAGAAGAAGAGTTTGAGTTTGAATTTTGTTTAACGGAATATGAACAACTCTGTGGGTTATTTAATGCCAAAAAGGTGGGGTTTTAAGGTATTTTTTAATGTTCAGTTAAAGTAAGAATGTTGATTTAGTCAGTTTTTGATGAAAATTTCTGTTTTTATTCTTTTTTATTTTAGAAAACTGAAAATGTCTTCTAGTTTTTTATTCAAAAATGTTTTGCTGAGAATAATTTTATTCCCTTCAAAAATGTTTTATGGTGATATTTTTTCTTCAAAAATGTCTTGTTGGTAATATTTTTCCTTCGAAAATGTATATTTTTCTATTAAAGTTTATATATATATATATATATATATATATATATATATATATATATATACTAGAAGTATAGCCCGGCGTTTCTCGGGTGTAATGAAAGCTTTAAAACTAATCCATGGAACCTGGAGCTCAGACTCAGCCTAAAGAATATTTGTGTAACGTTTGCTGAGAATCGGATAAAAATTGTGGATTTGTAAAAAGGACATACAGACAGATAAACAGACACACACACAAACCTCTTGCTTTATATATATATATATATATATATATATATATTATCGGTTTTCTGCACTATTGTAAGAACTGCAACCTCATAAGTATAAGGAACAGAGTAATTCAGAAACTTTTAGAAACTTCTTTTGAATATCCGTTCCTTATGTCTTTGTTTATGAGTGTATTAAATTTGATTAAAATCGGACCACTCATTCTATAACCCGATTTTTCGATTATCGATTTTCGATATTTATCGGTAGTACCTCGACACAAAACCTAGCTAAGAACACTCGCAAACCCTTATAGTAAAACTGTAAATTTTCAAGAAAATCGGTTCAACCGTTTCGGAGTCTATAGGTAACGGACACACACACACACACACACACACACACACACACACACAGACAAAGTTCCATTTATAAATAAGTTTAGATATATTTCTATAAAAGTGTATTTTTATACTTTCGTAGTGTTTTGACCCAAGTTTGAGGGTTAACTATTTGCACATAGCTGGGACCTTAACAGTTGCTACCACTCCGGGTCATGGTGGATCTGGGAACAACAGCAATTAAGAGGTGGTTTCATGCTCCTCACTATCTCCCAATCAGAGGCCTTGCTGCCGGATGCAGTTGGCCGTCATGCCCAGGACTAACATAAAAGAAGAACAATGTCTAATACTCTTATGCTACAGGGTTGAGACACACATACGCATGCATACAAACTTTTTTTTTAATGAAAAAATAAACAAAAGCTGATATCACTGGACGGACTCCTTAAAATGGAACAGTCCCAGCTAAACTAGGACGTATGGTAAGCCTAGTAATGACGAATGCTGACAAATAAAACGAGAGGCATCAATATTGAAAGTCGGCCGACCAGACGAGATACGACGAGATACGACGAGAAAAATAAGGAAGCAAAAATACAATAAGTAAAATATATAACAAAAGGTCACGAAACAAAAAGAGAAGAGATAAAAGCTAAAAAAAAAAAGAGTTTGGTCGAAAGCAGGGCGGACTGAAAATGGTTTTCAATAAAAGAATGGGCGCATTACAATATTCTTGTTGAAAAATTCCGACGAAAGGTCAAACACAAATCGAGTATTTTTGTTTATCAAAATGTTTTTTCTCTCTATTTTTACGTTTCGTCCATCTCTCTCTTGCTTGTTTTCTTTTTCTTCTCTATCGTTTAATATTTATCTAAATCATTCGAAATGCTTGGTCAAACAAAATTTAAAACAAGTTTGGAATGCGATTTGAATTACGAACCAAAATACGCATCACCATGTTTCTATACACTTCTCTGATTCTGAGGGAAAAAGAAAGAGTTTTAAAGTACCTTGAAATTATTAAGGTTTTACATTCGATGCTATTTTTTGGATACATGAGTATATAAATAAGTCTTCTTCTTAATCGGGAAAAAAAATATGGTTTCTGCAGAAGGAATAAGAAAAATGAGTCGTGGGTGAATGTGGAGGTCATGTATAAGAGCAGTAGTCAGTGGTAAAGTTAAGAACAAAATAAGGAATAAGTAAAAAAATATATGAAAAACTATATATTATTAAATTTTTTAGAAATAAATGTAGGTAGCGCCAATATTTCGGCATAAATCTTCGATACCTAATTTTAAAATAAAATTTCTAAAATAAAAAAAACATTCTTGAAGATTTCATTTTAGATTTAATTAAAATCTTAATAGTTAAGTTTATTATTTCCATTAAGTAAAACATGGTGTTTCGGATAGAAATTATATAGATTGAAAAATCACATTTAATTTCGATTTCTTAAATTTTCTTAAAAGCGTCCATTTTCTTAATTTTAAGAAATTTATAAACAAACAAAAATTCATCGATTTTCAAATATTTCAAAAGATTTCCTGACACTTTATTTGAGTAAAATTAGAAAATTAAAAGTTAAATTAAGCTGATTTTTAAAAAAATTACTTACTTATAGCATAAAAAAGTAATATACAACAAATTATTCATCTGATCGAACGTTTGACGGACTGTTGACTGATCAGGCGATGACAGCTTCTACGAATGACCAAAAACGACAATTTTCATAAATCTAAGTGAAGGGACAAATCTTTTAAATTACGTAACCTTTTCATAATAATGGCAATACATGAAAATAAGTTAAAAATAAAATAAATTAAATATATTTTTTTAAAAATACGATTTGTTGTTCCGAGTCGATATCCACTGCACCACAATGCACATCCGCCTTGCTCTAGATCAAATGTTTAAAAAAAACTTAGACGAATTGCAAAATACAATTATATACGATGCATAGCTTTTTATATCAGCTCCGACTAAGTCTACTTGATGACTGAGGGGACGCAATTCTCCCACTAAGTAATATATTTGATTTACACCGGTAAAAAAAAAAAAAAAAAAGAATCAGTAAAGTTCTTTTCTCACCTCAGTGACCCTAGCTTCCCTGAGAATTTTTTATAAATATGGTATTATTTGGCAAACGTTTCTCTTTGGCACCTTAACTTCATGAACTTATGAGCCCGGGTAACACTCCACCCAGGTCTATTGAACAGGTTAAGAGGCTTATCCCTTGTTCCCTGTTTAGGATGTGGTTTCCGGCTTTCTCATTTCCAATCTTTTCACTTTTCTTTTTTTTTCTTTTTTATTTTTATCTTTTATTTTTTATTTTTATTTTTTTTTTCAATTGGAGTAGATAGACTAAACTATCGCCCGGTTCACATTCCACTGAACAGGTTCAATCCCTTGTTCCCTGTTTAGGATGTGGTTTCCGGCTTTCTCTTTTCCAATCTTTTCACTATTACATAGCCCCCTGCACATCAGTGGTGTTACCGCCTTGCTCGGGGTCATACGATTTTTAAAAAAAAGCTTTACTAGATTGGGAGCTAGCTCTTCATTATATTGAAATTGCTAGTTGTACCCGTAAGTTCTATGCTAATAGCTTCTTCTTTCGCACGTCTTCCATGTGGAAGTTTCTTACGGATTTCTTTTCTTTCCTGTCGACTACGATCTTGAAAGATTTAAAATTAATCGTCATTTTCGTTCTACCTTGAACCTAGTTCTTTTATTGTTCTTTTATTGTTCTCTCAATAAGGTTTTTTCTCTGCTTATATTACTATTGTGTCTAATTGGTTTTATTTACTTATTTGGAGTAAAATGAGTAAAAACAACTGTAAATTTAATTAATGTCAAAGAATATGTCTGTTGAAACGATGAAAGCTGCAAAGACGAAAGCACACTTGAAAAACATTCTATTAATTACTTCGCTTACAATGATGATAATTATGAGATTATGTTATTTAAATTCTAAAAATTCGCCAAATGTTATGACAATTTTCACTATAATTAATAATTGAATAATTGTTTAGATTGATTTAAATTAATTATCCCCGTTTGGTTGCCTTATTAGATTAATTGCCATATTTTTTTTTCCTTTTTTTAAAACCTAAGATTACAAAATAATCGATAATTATAGATATTTTTGCTGTTAATATCGCTTAGATAATGAAATAAGGAAATTTCCGATCGAATATTGCAGAAGATTGTTAAAGTATCCTTCGAGGCATTCTGACATCATCAAGTCCAGGACAGATACCCTTCACTTCTGTAGATTTTACGAATCAAGTAGTTCTTCGTCACATGTAATCATTAACCTTGGAACACTAACTGTTGTATCGTGTAGGAATGACAATACACAGATATAAGTAAGTAATACGTTTATTCTCGGTAGATACAGTAGTACACGTCCCTGTAGGGTGGCAACAACTAGTCAGCTGAGTAGACAACGACCGTGCTAGCCGTCAGCTACCGACTCCACTGTCGCTACTCGATATTAGTCCATTTTGGAGTAGATAGATCTATCTATCGCCTGGTTCACACTCCACCCACTTCTATTGAACAGGTTAAGAGGCTCATCCCTTGTTCCCTGTTTAGGATGTGGTTTCCGGCTTTATATATATAGGAAAAACTACTCAAAAGTTGTAAGTTTAAAAATGTATTTAACCCTAGCCTATATGCATTTAATTTTAAAATCCAGTATTTTTCTTTCTTTCTCCGTGAGTATGTGGAACTAAAATCAGAATCTATCATTAAACATTTGCAGTTTTCTAATGTGTCCTGGTTATGGTCCTGGAGCTCAGACTCTGCCAAAGAATATTTGTTTGAAGTTTGTTGAGAATCGGATAAAAATTGTAGATTTGTATAAAGGACATACAGACAGATAAACAGACACACACACACACACACACACACACACACACACACACACACACACACACACACAAACATCTTGCCTTTTATATGTATATATATATATTATCGATTTTCTGCACTATTGTAAGAACCTTGAAACGTCTGAATATCGTTTCTTATGTCTTTGTCTATGAGTGTATCAAATTTGATTAAAATCGGACCAGTCCTTTTATAACCCGATTTTTTCGATTATCAATTTTCGATATTTATCGGGGGTACCTCGACACAAAACCTAGCTAAGAACACTCGCAGACGCTTATAGTAAAATTGTGTAAATTTTCAAGAAAATCGGTTCAGCCTTTAACGGACACACACACAGACACAGACACACACAAACACACACAAAGTTCCCTTTATAAATAAGTTTATATATATATAAGTAATAAAAGTATTATTACAAAAACAAAATTGCAAATCGTCTATGTATGCATATCGGCTCAGAATGAGAAGTCGGAGATCCGAGTTTGAATTCCAGTTAAATTCCTTGCATTCACTTCAGGCAAATCAAGAGGACAGCTTGGCCACTTTAGCCTTGGTTGGCAACCAGTCTACTGCAGAATGTAATAGCAACCTACTGCAAGGAAATATTCTTCCAAGTCGCTTTCGATATATGATCGCCCTACCGTGTATCACGTATGGCACTTAAAAGAATTCTCATTGTAAAAACTACTTCTCCCTTAGACATGTTTTACATGTGCAAGTAGTTTTAGTTACAGTAAAATACTTGTTACCTTCATTAGCTTGGACTAGTATATACGCATCAGGGCTGGGGTTACTGTGTTGGGTTGGGTTGTGTTTGTTGATTTTACCTTTTCAAAATTATACTTGAGTCTCTAAGTATTTACAGAGAGACCCTAAAATATTTATTCTAATAAATAAATAAATAAATAAATATTGGAATAAATTCTATAAAAGTCCAGTTATTTTCAAGAAACTTGGTGGATTTGCAATTCAGCTTGCGTACGATCATTTCCCAAAGTTTTAATTAAACTGGTCGCTTTGCATAAAAGTCACGGTCTTTGCAAGATATACCCAAAACAGGCTCCCCGGCATTAGAGGCAAACTTGACGTCGCGCAAAATTGTTAATTACTTGGGCACATTCCTCTCTGGGGATTTCCCTGATTTTTTCTATGATTGCTGCCCTCAGTTCACCAATCGTTTGAGGGTTGTTTTGGTACACATTATCCTTTAGATACTCCCACAAATACAAATCTGGGGGGTTCACGTCCTCTGAGTGCTGTTCCCACTCAACATTCTCAATTCCTGCTGATCTGTCTCTCCTGAAATCGCTCTCTCAGCCCAGCTAGGGATTCATTTGATGCGTGATAGGGTGGCCCCCGTCTTGCTGGAAACACTGTTCATCACGAGCTATCCCTCTGCATCGTTCCAGTGGTTCTCTTCTTCTTCTTCTTCTTCTTCTTCTTCTTCTTCTATGTGACTTGTCTTTTCAGGAAGTAAGTGATCATGGCTTTCTATGTCTCCCTATCCCTGGTGGCTCTTAGCACACTTTCCCCTGTAACACGACGCAACCCCCGTTCTGTCATCCACCTGCTCAGGACCTTCAAATATGTTATCCGCTGCTTTCATCTGTCTCTTTCTCCCTTCTATCTTGCCTGTTAGTATCAAGTTCTCCAAGCCCTCCTTCCTCATTGCATGCCCCAGGAACTTCAGTTTTCTCTTCCTGATGCTCAATAATAATTTCCTTTTCCTTCAAAGACCTCAATATTGCTCACATGCTCGATCCATCTGTAGAACCACATTTCATCTGTATCAAGTTCTTCCTTTATCTTTGATGATATTATCCAGCATTCACTGTCATATTGAAGAACCGACATCACATAGCGATCCAGTACTCACTTCTTTGTTTCTACCGAAATTGTCCTGTTTCTTAATACTTTGCTCAACTTCTGGAATCTCAAGAATATAAATGTATAGAAACTGATGTGGCCACAAAGTGAGGGTTCAGTTTATGTATTGATTGCAATATGGAATTGATCCCCCACTTTATAACCATTATGCTTCTGTAGAACCACATTTCATCTGTATCACGTTCTTCCTTTATTTTCGATGATATTATCCAGCATTCACTGCCATCACATAGCAATCTAGTATTCTCGTTTTATTTCTCGTGAAAGTTTTCCTGTCTCTTAATACTTTACTCAGCTTCGCCATGTCAATTCGCCTTCAGTTCTCTAGTGATTAACTGTTTTATTAAAAAATCTGTAGGTTTTGTTTTTCTTTTCTTTTCTTTTTTTTTTTGTGGGGCCACCCTGTACTTCGATCCGGAGTAGGTAAATATTGATCGATTAGATATTTGGTCGTTAATATTTGAGTTTATTAGACGTTTGCATGGTAAGTGGCTCTTTTGGAGAAGATGGTCTTACTAATTTCTCTAAGATGCAATTAAATTATTCTTGGCCCCTTTTTACATTGCACTCGTAAGTTTTTGGGGGTTTTTTTTGTTTTTTTTTTTATGAAAAAAGAATGATTTAAATCAGGGATGTGCTTCCTATTCCCAAGAATGATGGTGTACGCAGACAATGGAATAGACATCAAAGCGATTACTTATGAATGTATATATATTAGCTATTCATAACTGGTATAAATGGTAACGAAACATAAGGCTCGAGAGCCACTCGAAGTAGTGGGTTTGCCAGTGAAATAAGAAAAGGTCAGAGATAAGCTTGCAACATTGCATCTTGGGAATGAAGCTGTAACGTTGAGGATGAGTCTACTGGAAAGGTCTACGTAAAAGATTTTAAACTCTATCAAGGCTAGAATGTAGAAACCGCGCAGCTCTAACCCAGAGTTGCCATGAATACTCAATTCTTTTAATGTCTCCAGTAAAGATAAAGCATGACAGAAGGAATTTGGTGCTTGCTAGATTGACAGAATAAGCTTACCATTTTCAAGAATGAATCTATCAGAATATGTCGATTCATATCTATCTATCTATCTATCTATCTATATCTATCTATCTATCTATCTATCTATCTATCTATCTAATCATCAGTATATTCATATCTATCTATCTATCTATCTATCTATCTATCTATCTATCTATCTAATCACAGTTCATATTCATATCTATCTATCTATCTATCTATCTATCTATCTATCTATCTATCTATCTAATCACCATTCATTATATTCATATCTATCTATCTATCTATCTATCTATCTATCTATCTAATCACAGTATATTCATATCTATCTATCTATCTATCTATCTATCTATCTATCTATCTATCTATCTATCTATCTATCTATCTAATCACAGTATATTCATATCTATCTATCTATCTATCTATCTATCTATCTATCTAATCACAGTTATATTCGTATCTATCTATCTATCTATCTATCTATCTATCTATCTATCACAGTTCTATTCATATCTATCTATCTATCTATCTATCTATCTATCTATCTATCTAATCACAGTATATTCATATCTATCTATCTATCTATCTATCTATCTATCTATCTATCTATCACAGTCTATTCATATCTATCTATCTATCTATCTATCTATCTTAATCACAGTATATTCATATCTATCTATCTATCTATCTATCTATCTATCTATCACAGTCTATTCATATCTATCTATCTATCTATCTATCTATCCAGGAGGCACCTCGGCGTAGTGCAATTGTCTTGCTAGAACCTATTACAATTGAATAGTGAGTTCGATCCTCACTGGGTACCTCATACCTTTGGCCTTGTGCCACATCTAAGCGGCTTAGTAAATCATCTATCCATCTATCGATCGAAGACACCTCGAAATTGTGTAATGGTTAGCAAGCTTGTCCCGCAACTGAGTAATAAGTTCGATCCTCACTGGGTACCCCATACCTTTGGCCTTGTGCCACATCTAAGCACCTTAGTAAATTATCTATCTATCTATCCATCTATCTATCTATCGAGCGAGCGAGCGAGCGAGCGAGCGCACCTCGGTGTTGTGTAATGGTTAGCAAGCTTGTCTCGTTAGAACCAGCTACAACTGTGTAGTGAGTTCGATTCTCACTGGGTGTCTCATACTTTCGACCTTGTGCCACATCTAAGCGGCGCTTCGAAAATCAAAGTCTGTGTTCTATTCAAATGTCACTAATTTATCTATGTACTATTTTCGTAAGAATTATTCTAAATCAGCTTTAGTGGGCAGTTCAAAAATTGCACAGGCTGTAGATTTTGTGCCTTGAATGAGTTGCACTGACCATAGATGTAGATACTGGAATAGAGATTGGATGAGACAGCTTCGCCCAGCACCACCAAAAGAAACTTTTGAGGCGATCCTCTTTTCTCAGAAATCAGAAATCGCTCGTTACAGACAGTACTTCACGCAGATAAATATAAAATGTTTTCTTGTTAGAAATGAAAGTAAAGTGAATATTTGGTGCA
The DNA here is from genome assembly GCA_037127315.1 of Ascarosepion bandense. NCBI lineage: Eukaryota > Metazoa > Mollusca > Cephalopoda > Sepiida > Sepiidae > Ascarosepion > Ascarosepion bandense. The sequence goes on from JBBBDQ010000653.1 coordinate 3,372,087, forward strand.
ATAAGGCTTGGAGAATTCAACACTCACAAGGCGTACCGAATGCAAGCAAAAAGCAAAACTAAGCAAATAAACAGTCTTGACAAGTTTGTACAAAGGGATAAAACACCAAGTACCAAAAAACAAAGTGGTGTCGTAAAATGAGTAAGAGAAAACTGTGGAGGGCCATAATTTTTCGCATTCTAAAAGAACATGGCACATAAAGATTTATTATTGATAACGGTGATTAGTATGTGCTTGAATGAATTTTACAGTTTTAATATTTGAATAGAGTAAGGATTTTTCATACCGAATCACAGAATGTGACGTTATTTTTCGCCACATCTTACATATTGGCTGAACAAATGGTTTTGTACATTTTTCTATATTTTATTTGCGTGTGAGGGTGTTTGTTTTTCTTTATATGTGCGCGCGTTTGGCTTGGGGTGTGTGTGTAAGTTTCTGTAACATACGCAGGCCTATTTTCAAGTCCTTACTCTACCATTTACGCTCCTATCGTCTGCCACTTGGAATGCTCATGAATTCTCAAATTATGCAAGGAAAGTTTGTGATCAATTATGTGTGAATGAAAAGGGTCTTATGATCTCATTTACACAAAAAAAAACATCATACTTTCGAGGACATGAAAAGACTAATCAATATATTGATTAAATAAATTGAGAAAAATCGATCTCGCTTCTCAAATTTCATGAAGTTATAACCTAGGTTTTTATCGACCGCTTCATACAGTTCTGGTCTAATGTGGGACGGCACGAAAATGGTTCCTGTCCGATTCGTAGTTCTTATAAGTTTCAGCCCGAGCTTTTGGGCTTGGATTCACCCCAATATAAAGGCTTTGTGCCACTTTCCGCCTTGGTCGGGGAGGCAGATAAATATCGTTTGGCATTGTGCATCAACCCGAACTAACCCTTGCAGACTCTCTGTTTTCAGACGGAGTGGAAACCAGACAAGGCTCAGCTGAAGGGTAGAGTCTCGTCTGGGAAAAATTATACTAGCTACCTTACCCTGCCATAGGCAGGTTCTATGGAAAATTTTTGCCTGGGCTTTAAGTCTTGGATTCACCCAATATAAAGGCCTTGTGCCACATTCCGTCTCGGTGGGTAAGGTAGATAAATACTGTTCTGTGTTGTACATTATTCAAGAGATTGTTTCTGAGTGAATTAAACAGGAGTATTATTCCGAAATCATTTTTGTGTATTATTCGAAGGATTCGTTTAATACGTATATTTTACGCAAAGATCCCGAAATATTATAACTCGCTAGTACCAAAAATTCTCTTCAAAATAACGTTAAGAAAACTAATGTTATAAAAGAAAAAAAAGTATGGGAAAAAACAGATAGAGAGTTGGAAAGTAAGGGAGGTCATGAGAAATGAACAGTGAAAAGGAAAGAAAGGAAAATAAAGAAATGAAAATATAGAGAGATTATAAAAAATTTAGATAGATTATAAAAAAATTAGATAGATAGATAGATAGATAGATAGATAGATAGATAGATAGATAGATAGATATGAACAGACTAGAGATAGATAGATAGATAGATAGATAGATAGATAGATAGATAGATAGATAGATAGATATGAACAGACTAGAGATAGATAGATAGATAGATAGATAGATAGATAGATATGAACAGACTGAGATAGATAGATAGATAGATAGATAGATAGATAGATAGATAGATAGATAGATAGATATGAACAGACTAGAGATAGATAGATAGATAGATAGATAGATAGATAGATAGATAGATATGAACAGACTAGAGATAGATAGATAGATAGATAGATAGATAGATAGATAGATATGAACAGACTAGAGATAGATAGATAGATAGATAGATAGATAGATAGATAGATAGATAGATAGATATGAACAGACTAGAGATAGATAGATAGATAGATAGATAGATAGATAGATAGATAGATAGATAGATATGAAGAGAACTAGATAGATAGATAGATAGATAGATAGATAGATAGATAGATAGATAGATAGATGAAGAGACCTAGATAGATAGATAGATAGATAGATAGATAGATAGATAGATATGAACAGACTAGAGATAGATAGATAGATAGATAGATAGATAGATAGATAGATAGATAGATATGAACAGACTAGAGATAGATAGATAGATAGATAGATAGATAGATAGATAGATAGATAGATAGATAGATAGATATGAACAGACTAGAGATAGATAGATAGATAGATAGATAGATAGATAGATAGATAGATCCTAAGACATATTGAAATATATTCAATCTATATATCGATTGTGTCACGTGTTAATCTCCACGGCTCTCTTCAGGCCATTACACCAAAGTCACTCTGTCTTTGTTTCTAACTAAAATTCAAATCACTAGAAGAAACATTTTTATAATACAGTGCATATGGTCAATATTGATTACTTTTATTGTTGTCTGTAGAGAAATGTTGCTGACTACTTGTCAGTGACCGAAAATATATTCGTCTACTTTTTGATTTTTAAATTTCTGAAATCAGCACTGTTAGTTTTGTTTAAGTTGTTTATCAAAATGCTTTCCAATGGAAATATGATGAAAATGATCCGAGCGATATATTCAAAACCTGAAATGTATAATGAATCCATTGGAAATAACAGAAAGTAATTACATTTTAATAGAAAGGATATAAAAATATATTTGTTGTCAGAACAGCTTCTGTTTTTGCAATAATAGTTCTATAAAAGAAGGCGAACACGAACACATATTTGGGCAACAGTCTCTCTATTATACAGGTTTCATTAAAAATGACAGACGAGCTATTATCATTGAGTTTTTTATATATATATTTTTTGGAAGATCTCGACGTGTTTAAATGAGATCGGATGGAACTTCCACGGGCCTATCCGTGATTTACTTGTTGATAATGCATACATAATAGCATCATCCATATGTAAAAGAAGGCCGAGAGTCCGACAAAAAAGAACGACCGACGCAAGCAGTCAGATTGTCAATGACCCTCCGAATTAGAAGCCTGAAGTAGATGCAGCACAAGGTCAATTAATGTGGGTAAAAACCAAGACTGTAAACTCGAACAAAAATTATTGTCTGCTTTTCCCCAGACAACAAACTACCCTTCGGCGGAGCCCACACGCTGAGAGTCCGACAATGTGACTGACTGACGGACGCAGTTGATCCTCTCAAACTGCTAAAAAGTGTCCGAAATATTTACGATCTTCCCACCTGGGCAGAAGCCTGAAGTAGATGCGACACAGGGGCAGTTAACGTGGGAAAAAGAAGCTCGTAAGTTCGACAAAAATTTTCGTCTTCTTTTTTTATACGACACAGTACCCTTCTTCTGCACCCCAAGGCAGAGAGTTCGACAACTCTCTGCCTTGTGAACAACTAACACACGCAGTCGATCTTTGATTGTCAATGACTGACCGAATTATTTACGGCCTCCCCACGTGAACAGAAGCCTTAGATAGATGCGGCACAAGGCCAATTAATGTGGGTAAAATCGAACCCGTCGGGACGAGCAAAAATTCTTGTCTGCTTTTCACCAGACAAGTCAGTCTGTTAGTTAAGTGCCATACGTGATACACGCTTGGCCGATTATGTCCCGAAAGAGACATGACTGACTGGGCAGAAGATTATCCCACAGTAGGTTGCCATTGCCTTCTGCGATAGACTGGTTGCCGACCAAGGCTATAGAACCCAATCTGTCCTGCTATTTAACCCATAACTGAAAGAAAGAGACGGATTAATACCTTTCCCAAGGGTATTTGCGCGTAAGTGAATATAATGGATTCAACTGGAATTCGAACTCGGCTCCCCGATTTCTCGTTCCGAGCCGATATCTACTGTACCACAACGCACATCCCACAACGCACACCAGACGAGACTCTACCCATAAGCGGAGCCCAGTCTGGGTTCCTCTCCGCCCAAAGGTAGAGAGGCCGACAAAGTCACCAACTGATGCACGCAGTCAATCCTTTCAGTCAGTCAACGGCTGTCTGAAATATTTACGACCTTCCGACCTGGACAGAAACTCGTGGTAAATGCGGCACAAAACAACATAACGTGGGGGTAAACCGAGCCCGTATGTGCGAAAGTAATTCTTGTCTGCCTTTCTCCAGACAAGACTGTCAATGTCTGCCCAAATTCCTGACAGCTATTAATGTTTATTTATATAGATATTTCGGACCGCAGACTATTTCATTTTTGAGATCGCTGCATGGGTGTCAGCTGCTCTACTATATATATAGAAAGAGATGATAAGTGATTATAATAAAAACATTTTATATAGCTACACAAAACTTTTCATGTTTTAATGTTATGGATTATACTTCATCAGGCAATGGCTGGTAACTCTATCTATATATTACTCTACTTTATTGAGCACTTTTTAAAAAAGCAAATGAACCAATTTACGTGAATATTGCATCTTAAATCCCAGAGACAAATTTCATTAAATTCAAACTAGGGTTTTTTTTAGATGAATTGCGTTTTTTCTGGTTGACAGCATTTCTAATGAGAAATTCACTATTTGTTTTCAGAATATATTATTAAATTAATCCGCGGATATAAGCAAACATTTGCGTATAATATTCCAAATGCGTTTGAAAAGGAATAAACATGCATAATACATTACAACAGTATCATTTAATTAATTTAAATATGCATAACACAATATATATTTCTGCAATTCATTGCACTACATTAGAACTTGTTTGTAAATAAATATTTCGGATATTTAGCAAATATTTGATAGATGAAGACGCTAAGTGGATGTGTCATTGCAAAAACGTTATCTGTGCGGCTGCAAAATTGCGTTACATGACTCAATGGTACACAAATAGATGAACAGTGGCTTTCCTCCATTATTTATTTTTTAAATAAATGTGATGAACAAACAAGTATACATAATAAAAACTATAATTATTACTTTGAATAAATTACCTAGAAAAAAGCAAACAAACTTAAACTAAGTTAACAAAATGTAGTTGTTCACAAGTTATGTTATTTCGATAAATATGAATTTCCCAAAGTAGGGGATAGCTGTCTTTTTTTTTTGACTTTCATGTCTTCCACTTTTAGACAAATTTAATTTCTATTCGTCGAATCAATATATGAACTGTTAAAACTATTAAATTTATTTCAAAGATATCATGTTAATAACATTAAAATGTTGACTGTTTTCTGTTTATTTTGGTTTTGTCTTTTCTGTTGATTTGTGTATCAGGAAAGATATTTATGAAAGTTTTTCCATTTATTTATAATTGCGTTTTACCTCAGTGACATTATATTAGATAGATAGATAGATAGATAGATAGATAGATAGATAGATAGATAGATAGATAGGAATACGGTTTGGATAGATAGATAGATAGATAGATAGATAGATAGATAGATAGATATGAACAGACTGCGATAGATAGATAGATAGATAGATAGATAGATAGATAGATAGATAGATAGATAGATAGGAGTTGTTTTTTTTTTTTTAAATCATATCACCCCAAGCAAGGCGAAAACGCCACTGATGCGCAGGGGGCTACGTAAGAGTGAAAAGATTGGAAAAGAGAAAACCGGAAACCACATCCTAAACAGGAAACAAGGGATGAGCCTCTTCACCTGTTCAATAGACGTGGGTGGAGTGTGAACCGGGCGATAGTTTAGTCTATCTACTCCAATTGAAAAATAAAAATAAAAAAAATAAAAAAGAAAGAGTGAAAAGTTTGGAAAAGAGAAAAACCGGAAACCACATCCTAAACAGGAAACAAGGGATGAGCCTCTTCACCTGTTCAATAGACGTGGGTGGAGTGTGAGTCGGGCGATAGTTTTGTCAATCTACTTCAATTGAAAAAAATAAAATAAAATAAAAAAAGAGAGAAAAGATTGGAAAAGAGAAAAACCGGAAACCACATCCTAAACAAGAAACAAAGGTGTTAAAATGATTTTTGACCAATAGGAGCGATTGCAGAACTTGAGGACCCAGCGAGCCAGTGGTAAATTCAAAAAGACTATATAAATGACTTCGGCGCCATTCATTGTAAAAGTCTTGTTGGCATTAAATGACCCATTGAGGTTGATGTGCCGTAAAACAAAAATAAAATGAGACCATAATGCAATATCTCATCTGAAAAATGCAAAACATTAAACATTTTTTCCATAAAAAAATAGATTGATTTTTTCAGAACTTTCGGTAATAAAAAAAACCGTGACGGTATATGTGGTCTACCTTTTGAATAGGTTTAGATAGATAGATAGATAGATAGATAGATAGATAGATAGATAGATAGGAATAGGTTTAGGATAGATAGATAGATAGATAGATAGATAGATAGATAGATAGATAGATAGATAGATAGATAGTCACGTCCTAAGTGTCTGGGGAATATTTGACAATTAATTTTTGACCGAGCTATATGGCTCGGATTCTACACTTTAAAAAGGCCTTGTGCCACATTCCGCCTTGGTATGGGCGTAGATATATATCGTTTGGCATTGTGCATAAATCCAAACAAACCTTTGCAGACTCTCTGCCTTCAGCCGGAAAAAGAAACCAGACAAGGCTCAGCCGATGGGTAGAGTCTCATCTTGGAAAAATTAGACTAGCTAACTGACCCTGCTATATTCAGGGTCTATGGAAAACTTTTCCCGAGCGTTAAGGCTTGGATTCACCCCAATATGTGCCGCATTCCGCCTCGGTGGTGAAGGTAGATAAATACCATTGTGTGTTGTGCATTATTCAAGTGAATTATCGAGAATATTTTTGTGTATTATTCGAAGGATTCGTTTAATACGTATATTTTACGCAAAGATCCCAAAATATTTTAACTGGCTAATACCAAAAATTCTCGTCAAAATAACGTTACGAAAACTAATGTTATAAAAGAAAATAAAAAAAAGTCTGTGAAAAAATTGATAGAGAGAAGAAAAGTAAGAGAGGTTATTCTAAATGAACAGTGAAAAAGAAAGAAAGGAAAATAAAGAAATGAAAATATAGAGAGATTATCGAAAATTTAGATAGATAGATAGATAGATAGATAGATAGATAGATATGAACAGACTGCGATAGATAGATAGATAGATAGATAGATAGATAGATAGATAGATAGATAGATAGATAGATATGAACAGACTAGAGATAGATAGATAGATAGATAGATAGATAGATAGATAGATAGATATGAACAGACTAGAGATAGATAGATAGATAGATAGATAGATAGATAGATAGATAGATAGATATGAACAGACTGCGATAGATAGATAGATAGATAGATAGATATGAACAGACTGATAGATAGATAGATAGATAGATAGATAGATAGATAGATAGATATGAACAGACTGCGATAGATAGATAGATAGATAGATAGATAGATATGAACAGACTAGAGATAGATAGATAGATAGATAGATAGATAGATAGATAGATAGATATGAACAGACTGATAGATAGATAGATAGATAGATAGATAGATAGATAGATATGAACAGACTGCATGATAGATAGATAGATAGATAGATAGATAGATAGATAGATAGATTGATATGAACAGACTGCGATAGATAGATAGATAGATAGATAGATAGATAGATAGATAGATAGATAGATAGATAGATATGAACAGACTGCGATAGATAGATAGATAGATAGATAGATAGATAGATAGATAGATATGAACAGACTGCGATAGATAGATAGATAGATAGATAGATAGATAGATAGATAGATAGATAGAAAAATATTTAATCTATATTTTCCCTCGGTTTTTATTAATTGTTTCTAAACGTTTCTCACAGATTAAGATTCCATTCGAGGAACATAATATCGATTGATGCTTTCTTTCGTTTTATTCTAACGGTAAAACCTTTTTTTTCCTTTTAACATCTTTGACAGAAAGAAGGTAACAAGCAGTAGTACCATCTTGTGTACAGGTAGTTGGAAACCCGGTAACTCTTACATGCATTTTGAATATCCTTTTGTCTAGAAACTCTAAAAGATATATGCTTTATTTCCTTGGCAAATTTTATGACAGTTGCAACACTGAAAAAACTCCGTTTTGATAACTGCTTGCTATAACCAACTGAAGAGAATAAAACCCGACTGATTGATGATTCAACTTCTCATCCGTATCCAACCATTTTTTAGATATTTTTTTAGATGTTTTTTATTTAAATATTAGATATTTTTATGGAGTTATTTTTTTATTATTACATCGTAAAACGACGCCCACTACCACTCTGACACAGATGCGAAAATACCAGATCACGCTATCGGTCAACGCCTCACCTCGTACTTCTATAAACCATAAATTAAAGCAGACAGATATCATCAGATCGTAAAGCGGCGCCTACTATCACTCACACATATATAAACCATAAACACACCCACACATATATGCTCAAACGCACTTACAGGTACACACACGCACACACACACTACTACAATTAACGACTGCAGTAGTAGCGAAAAATGACCATTCGTTGAAAGGCAACGTTTACGAGCTGACGGACGTGAAAACAATCTCTCCTACCATAATGCGAGAGCAATACAGTGCGCCTCATCGGCCTTACCCTCCCTTTCTTTTGATCTCAAGTGGAACCAGTACATTGAGTCCATAGCTAAATCCACTGCTAGGAAGGCTGGGTCACTATGTCGGGCCAGTATATTTTTCCCGCCTGAAACCATCCTGCATATATACAAATCAACCATTCCGTCCGTGCTTGGAAGTACTGCTGCTAAATATGGTCAGGTGCCCCCGCTGTTCATCTTGGTGTTCTTGACAGGCTCCAAAGGAGAATCAGTAATGATAGGTTCCGACTTGGCGGCTCGACTACAGCCACTTTCCCACCGACGGGATGTGGTTTCCCTTTGTTCTATAAATACTTCCATGGCTTCTGCTCCAACGAACTTACGTCACTGGTGCCTCTGCAACAGGTGTTTACTCGTGCAACCAGACTCGCAACTGGGTCTCGTCCATTCACAGTTAGATCAACCAAATGCAGACGACAATTCTACTCCTTCAGCTTCTTTCCTCGCACTTCCCGCCAGTGGAACACGCTTCCTTATTCTTGCTTTCCTGACGGCTACAACCTCCAGGAATTCAAATGCAAAGTCAATACTCATCTCTTAACCACTTGACCCTAGTTCTTTCCTCACCACCCTGTATATCCTTTCCTTTCTCTCCACCTTTGCAACTGTCATCACAACTGTATTCCCTCCCTTCTCTTGCTCCTTTTTAACGGTTTGCCCTTCTGTTCTATCTAGTCCCCTGCATATCAGTCGCGTTACCGCCTTGCTCGGGGTGATATGATCAAAACAAAATGAGATTTTGATCTCGAAATACTAATAAATAATAAATAGGTAATATCCAACACCTTCTTTGCCTTCCTTTATTTTACTAAACGCATTGTGATGGCCTTAAATACCTAGCCATACCCCTATTATTATACAATCTTATATTTCATCACAATAAATGACGATACAATATAGAACTTTTCCATCGTTTACATATTCAATTTTATAACATTTGACATTAATCTTTGACTCTTCCTTTGATCAAAACTAAGACCATTTATTGAGATTCTTTTCTTACCAAAAGATATTGAATGGTTTGAAATTATTCTAATCAATATATTGATATTTTCTGTGACATACCCGAAGGTTTTCAAACTTTCCATATTACAAGCTTCAAATCGATTATTGTTTTGCAGTTCCATCCAAAAACATTCTCCGGTGTTTAAAATGGAATTTTATCTTGAACATTTTAATAAGAAAATTTTGGTATTATATATGTTTACAATTCATGTTGGATTTATTAATGATCTATTTTCCGCAAATGGTATTAAATTATTTTAATAGATATATCGAAAAATCCAGTGAAACCTCGTATTGAGGTTTTCGGGTAATTTTCGATCAGGTCCAGTTTCGAACAATGGTAATTTCCGCTGTTTCTTCTTTAGCATGCTTGATGCTGTTCACTAGAGAATATTTTGTGTTTAACGGCAATAAACATTCAAGAAAATGTCATCAGTTTAAAGATAATAAGCAGATTGAAATTAAAGGGTCCGCCATTAGTAACTCTATAATTTTATTTCAACATAATAAATTTAACATTTTTTTTTCGTATCACCCCGAGCAAGGCGGTAACGCCACTGAAGTGCAAAGGGCTACGTAATAGTGAAAAGATTGGAAAAGAGAAAGCCGGAGACCACATCTTAAACTGGGAACAAGGGATGAGCCTCTTAACCTTGTTCAATACACGTAGGTGGAGTGTGAACTGGGCGATAGATATGAGAAACTAACAAAGGGTACATTAAGTTTTTTGCAACATAAAACCTGATGTTTATTAAAGCTCCGTGTTTTCTTCATCGAGCTTAATGCACTTTACTAACCTTTCAGGGATGGAACGGCATAATTTAGTGCACAGTTCCAACGGCACTTAAGACATGGCAGCTCGGAGCTGTTCCTTAAGTTCAGCAACGCTACAGGGTTTGCTGCGAAGAACGCTCCACAAGACGATTGTCACGTTCTCCACTTTCCAGACCCACTTCAAAACCGCAATCTTTTACTCTTTTGTTAATCGTGCGGACATAATATATATCTGAAATAGAAATGAAAATGAAATAAAATTTCTATCAGAATGCAAATCAAATAAAAATATACGATTTCAGCTTTCGAATGAGACATGAAATAGAAGAAAAGCTACAAGCAAAAGAAAATATATCGTTAGTCATTGTGAACTCTGGATTGTAAATCTGGTAAAAGAAAAAACATCTACAAGTCTTCATTGTCTGTTTAAAACGCTCTTCTTTTTATACAAACCAGCTCGTTTGTACAGCAGAACATTCACTAGAAAATATATTTCTATTTACACCACAATAACAAAATAACATTTAAAATAATTATAGATTTCTACTTATAAACACATGTGCAGCTCTTAATATTTGATGAAGAGAAATACATTGGAAATATTTAAAAACTCTTCCAATATCCTAATTATTTCCTATATAATGCAAAGATGAAAGCTTACAACATCCACAAAAGAAAAAAGGAAATTACACAAATAACCTTAATAAAATTAGGCACATACTTTTTTTTGAAGGAAAAAATATTGCCAGCAATACATATTTGAAGGAAAAAAGATATTACCAGTAATACATTTTTGAATACAAAACGAGAACACATCTTCAGTTTTCTAAAATAAAAAAGAAATTCAAAATTTGTTTTTCATCAAAATCTCACTAAATCAACCTCCTCACTATAATTAACATTAAAAAATACCTTAAAACCCCACTGTTTTGGTATTAAATAACCCACAGAGGTGTTGATATGCAGTTAAACAAAACTCAAATCAATTGCTATTTTGCTAATTGCGTGGACATAATGGGTATCTGAAATAGAAATTAAAATGAAATAAAATTTATATCAAATAAAAATATACGATTTCAAATTTTGAATGACGCATGAACTAGAAGAAAGGCAGAAGTATCATCAATGCTACAAACAAAATAAAATATATCGTTAGTTATGGCGGATACTGTATTTTGAAAAGTGATACAGCTATAAGGCTCTCAAGTTACAAACGCGGCGCAGTAAAAACAAAAACGGAGAAGATTCTTCTACACTCTGTATGTCTTTAAGATCTCTTATTTCCATTATATCATTTTTTTTCTCTCGAAGTCATCTTCCTTTTCTGGTCAGCAGTTTAAAAGTATGAAATTAATACTTGAAGAAGGGCTCAAATAAAACATGTATTTGGACTTTTAAAACGCAATATATTGTTTGAATCTGAAAATTACTTGGGCTGCTAAACTGACAGTCAACCGATAGAAAAAAATCGCTCTATCTATCTATCTATCTATCTATCTATCTATCTATCTATCTATCTATCTATCTATCTATCTGGATATATATATATATATATATATATATATATATATATATATATATATATATATATATATTTGTTTGTTTGTTTGTAATCTTATGTTTATTATTATTATTTCTATTATGTTCACTCTTCATTTTAATAAAAGGTTCATTCCGGCAGAAATTTTATGCCAGATGGAGGAATATTGTAAAAGAGTCTGATGATATGAGCTAATTAAGCTCATTGAAATGAACTACAGTTTATAACTAATATGACGTGTTCAGTTTACCTTTATAAACTTTATATATATATATATATATATATATATATATATATATATATATATATTCATTTCTAAGCAAGTTATTACGCGACCCTACCTTTCGGTGTTTTCAGGCGATTTACAATATCTTATTGTAAACCAACTGAAGACACCGAAACGTAGAAACCTGTGTCGCGTAATAACTAGTTTACAAATGAAATGTATTCAAAAGTTCTACAACATAATTTATTGACACTTTTTAATACAAATCTGTACTGGTCTAATTTAATTATGACCAAATACTAAATAATTATAAATATCAGATCGATAAGATACACTCCCGATGAGTGACGCCATCATAACGGTGTCCTCACGAAACTTCAAAGTCGACATGTACCCGCTTAATTACAGTGACAAATATTTTGCACTAAATCTCTCTCACTCTCTTCTATCTATTTATCTCTCTCTTTCTCTCTCTCCCACTCTCTCTCTCTCTCTCTATATATATATATATATATATATATATATATATATATATATATAGTATATATATATATATATAGTATATATATAGTATATATATATATATACTATATATATATATATATATATAGTATATATATATTATATATATATATATATATATACTATATATATATATATATATATATATATATATACTACCGGCCATAATTATTAGGCCAACACAGATTTTTTTAAATGATGTATTTTTAGTATTTATTACCAAGATAATTCTAAATGAAAATAGAATGGTTCTTTTGTTAATATTATTTTGCAAAATTTTACAAGGTAAATAGCGACAATTTAGGCATCGCACCCTGTAGATGTTATATATATATATACGCACACTACCGGCCATAATTATTAGGCTACCCCAGTTTTTTTTTTTTTAATATCCCTTAAACAGGACCATAACAAACGCCATATTAGCCTCTTATTATTGGCTGACCGAAGCAAAGGCTTTATGGCAGCCTTGTAAAATTTTGCAAAGTAATAATAACAAAAGAATCATTCTATTTTCATTTAGAATTATCCACTTGGTTCTTTTGTTATTATTACTTTGCAAAATTTTACAAGGCTGCCATAAAGCCTTTGCTTCGGTCAGCCAATAATAAGAGACCAATATGGCGTTTGTTATGGTCCTGTTTAAGGGATCACAATTATAAGGTAAAAGAGTCCTGTGTTCACTGTGAGCGGTTAAACTACAAGTGTACTCCTCGGTATTTACCAACCTTCCCACGCCAGGCTAGATGTGATACAAGGTCTTTTTATTGTGGATCTTCCCGGCCATATAGCCAGGCCAAAAATATCTGTCTATTTTTCCTTAGTCGTGATTCTACCCTTCGGCGGGACCACGACTGGGTTAGTGCTCTCTGCTCGGAAGTCCTACCCCATCACTTGTTTCAAAAGAGGGCACATGGCCTGGCAGAGCAACAATTCCATTTATATTAAAATACCATTGAAGCATTCACGAGTAGGTTTTCACCCGTTTTGCAACATGTTGCCAAGCGTTGTCATATTACAAAATCAATTTTTCACGTGTTTACTCGTATGTTGTTTTTCAATTCTTGGCTCAAATGCATCAGTCGAAATGTTAACAGAACCAGATATATAACTGCAATGACATGTGTTATGAAGGTAGCAGAAGGAAGTAACAACTGCACGAAAACCGAATGCATGGTTATCAGCAAAAAGGGCAGCCCAAAATGCCAAATACAGATCGGGGATACCAGAATCAAGCAGGTACAAATATTTAAATACCTGGGAAGCGTTATAACAGAAGACAGAAAGTGCGACACAGAGATCCGAAGGCGAATTGGCATGGCGAAGGAAGCATTTCAGAAGTTGAGTAAAGTATTAAGAAACAGGACAATTTTACTAGAAACTAGGAAGAGAGTACTGGATTGCTACGTGCTGTCTGTCCTTCAATATGGCAGTGAATGCTGGACAATACCATCAAAGATGAAGGAAAAACTTGATGCAACTGAAATGTGGTTCTACAAAAGGATGCTGCGAATATCATGGATCGAGCATGTGAGCAATGATGAGGTTTTGGAAATGATGGAAACAAAAAGAAAATTAGCACTGAGCATCAGGAAGAGACAGTTAAAGTTCCTGGAACACGCAATGAGGAAGGAGGGCTTGGAGAATCTGATACTAGCAGGCCAGATAGAGGAAAAAAGAGACAGGGGAAAGCAACGGATAACATATTTGAAGGACTTAATCAGGTGGATGGCGGAACGAGGATTGCATGGTGTAACAGAAGGCGTGCTCAGAGCCACCAGGGATAGAGAGACGTGGAAGGCCATGATCGTCTACGTCCTGAAGGAACAAGGCATACAGAAGAAGAAGAAGTATGTGTCATGACCAGATTTAAACGTGATTTTATTAAGTGTTGGTTTTTTGGATTTAATGTAGATGGCCCTTAATATCTGACGGTTCTTTTTACTGTGGGTATGAGTGAGGATTATTGTATTGTTGACTAAAATTATTTCGAGCACTCACGGGGTGTGACGTCATAGAACCGCATTACAAATTTACGAAACTGCGTTTGCTATTTTTAGTAACAATTATCGTTGCTTAGCAAAGTTTTATGTCAACACAAGATAATATCGTCTTTGATGGTGGGTGTTTTTATGTTACCGTTTTTGTAACCTCTCTGAAGATGGCTCATGTGAGTCGAAAGCTTAATAAAAAAATATTCAAATTTTGGAGAATTTTTGTCTTTATTTCCACCTGAAAATAAAGCCAAAATACGATGTTTACAACGGCTCACGATTAAACATAAGAGACATTCATTTTCTCTTATATTTAACAGTATATGTTTAGAAAATTATCTGCTGCCTCGATATACTATATATATATATATATATATATTACAAAAAAGTAAAGGAACACGTAGATTAAAAATCACTTAAAAAACATATATATATAATTAATTGATTATTTCTTTGAATGCCATTTTATCAACATAATCCCTGGAATATACTTTATTTTTCTTCGTTGAATTTTGGATATTGCGCCTACCAGCCTATTATTCTATAAGACAGTTAGATGTAATTAAAATAAAAAAGCTTCCGCTCGATTCTCCTATGGCATTGAAACTTGGTGAATTTAATTGCAGTACTAGATTGTCAACTAGGTCTCATGATTTTACAGTTGAATTCACTAGATGTAACCATAAGTTCTATACTAACAGTTTCTTTTGTTTGCCAGTGAAATTTGATCTTCAAAGATTTTAATACAAAATCAATCGTTGTCAATTGTCCTCTTCTTATTATTGTTTACTCTTCTATTATTTTCTAACCTTAATGTTTCTGTTTTTATATTCTTTCTCACTCCCTGCGTCTTAGTGGCTTTAATGCCTTCTGTATACTAATATATATTTAATTAATTGATTTTGGATTTGGATGATATATTGAGTTACTAATTGTCTGAATAAGTCAGTGAATTAACGAGCAACTTGGTGAGTAACTGAATGCTTTATTCAGTGAGTGGTTGAATGAGTGAATGAAACACTTAATGAATGAGTGATGGATTAAATAATTTAGTGAGTTGGTGCGTAATTCAGTGATTGATTGGGTCAGTAAGAGAATCATTGAATACGTGGTTGATTTTCAGTGGTAAAGGTTAATTATATTGAAAGAATTGTCGCCAGTCCTGGTGTGATCAAGCTGTCATTTGAATAGTATTTTCAGCCAGACTTCACTGAGACACTTGCATCAGGATCAAATCTGAACGCATATCAATGAAGAGAGATAATGTTAATATATCAGGAGACAAATCAAGGTTCAGGGAGAACTGGATTTGTGTCTTTGCAGCTACATTCCTCACATGTGTTTGCATATGTATGTGTCCATATGTTAGTTTTTATGAATGTAGTTCCTGTAATTAGGGGTTTGTGTATGTGGTATTGTTTGGGTGTAGGGAAGTGCTCGCGTGTGTTTATGATCATATGATTTCATTATTATTTACCAATATCGACTAGAATATGGTAGGTGGAAATGATGGTGTAACATACTCTGGTAAACAGATCGATAAGCGTGAGAAAGAGAAATCATATAGGTGCGCTAATACCGAGAGAGGTACGTGTATAGATAGATAGATAGATAGATAGATAGATAGATAGATAGATAGATAGATAGATATGAATAGACTGTGACTAGATAGATAGATAGATAGATAGATAGATAGATAGATAGATATGAATAGACTGTGACTAGATAGATAGATAGATAGATAGATAGATAGATAGATAGATAGATAGATAGATAGATAGATAGAATAGACTGTGACTAGATAGATAGATAGATAGATAGATAGATAGATAGATAGATAGATAGATAGATATGAATAGACTGTGACTAGATAGATAGATAGATAGATAGATAGATAGATAGATAGATAGATAGATAGATATGAATAGACTGTGACTAGATAGATAGATAGATAGATAGATAGATAGATAGATAGATAGATAGATAGATAGATAGATAGATATGAATAGACTGTGACTAGATAGATAGATAGATAGATAGATAGATAGATAGATAGATAATGAACAGACTGAGATAGATAGATAGATAGATAGATAGATAGATAGATAGATAGATAGATAGATAGATAGATAATGAACAGACTGAGATAGATAGATAGATAGATAGATAGATAGATAGATAGATAGATAGATAGATACGAACAGACTGAAATAGATAGTTATTGCTAGGCCTTATGAAATAGACTGATTTATTCTGCCTCGAGAGGAGAAATGCCATAATTGAATGTATGCAAGCTGGACTTGTTTTGTGTATAAGTCGGTCTACTCTTCATTAAATCACTGTCCAATATTCTGCTCTGTAAGCACACTAACTCAATAATATTTCAAAGCAATCGTGTGCATTATTTTTTCCTTTCTTTCATCGTTTTTTCTTCTATATTTTATTTGCCTTTTTCACAAGATTCACTCGTTAATGATTAAATATCGGGAAACCAGTCCTAGGAAAAATATCATCATCATCACTATCAGTAATACTGTTGTTACCTGATGGTTCAATTTTCTGAATGACGGATAAACGTAATAGACATCCACTAATATCAATACTTCGACTAAATGATAATGATTTAATATTATGCCATCATTTTGTGAACATGTTAGAGAAATCTTAGAAGTTTCTTTAAAGTACTAATAAAATACTAATACCACATCCCATCAAGTAAGTCACTAGATGATGTGAGTGCTATCCGAGAAAGGAATATAAAAAGATTTACATTTCCCCTATTATGGGCATTATTATATATACGATATAATTGCACTTTATTTCCCGGACGGAACAGAGTAGCCGAAAGAAAGAAATGACAGACGTGCATTATT
Organism: Ascarosepion bandense; assembly: GCA_037127315.1. NCBI lineage: Eukaryota > Metazoa > Mollusca > Cephalopoda > Sepiida > Sepiidae > Ascarosepion > Ascarosepion bandense. Next base: position 3,389,591 of record JBBBDQ010000653.1, read on the forward strand.
CTCAGAGCTTTTTATCCCCTTAAGTCATACACAAAATGATATACATATATTTGAACGTGTCTTACACAGAAAAACTATAATATGCTAGCAGTATAGCCACGCGTTGCTCGGGTATAATGAAAGCTTTAAAACTAATCCATGGTCCTGGAGCTCAGACTCTTTGGACGTTGGCACGAAAGACTAAAAAGCAATAGTTGTTTCCATTTAAAGCCAAACCATAGACTGAAAGAAAAATGAATGGATGTAAGTCAAATTTTTATTTCCTGGTATCGATATCAAATAAGTTTTTTCGTTATAAACTGAATTTTGAAGGCTAAATAAGTCCTCTGAGTAAATAGCATCATGGCTGAGACTAAGAACTACAATTATACATACTTAGAGCCAAACCCGAAGCAAAAACTAAAATAAAAGGGCTGAAAAAAATACAGACATAGAGGCAGATAAACAGACACACACACAAACATGTTGCCTTATAGATATATATATATATATAATATCATCGATTTTCTGCACTATTGTAAAAACTGCAACATTGAAACTTCTGAATATCGTTTCTTATGTCTTTGTCTATGACTGTATCAAATTTGATTAAAATCATACTACTCCTTCTATAAACCAATTTTTTCGATTATCGATTTTCGATATTTACCGAGAGTACCTCGACACAAAACCTAGCTAAGAACACTCGCAGACGCTTATAATACAGCTGTGTAAACGGTTCAGCCGTTTCGGAGTCTATAGATAGCGAACACACACACAGAGAGACAAAGTTCCATTTATAAATATGTTTAGATGTATACCACACAAGGAGTGCGAAAGGACAGAGTCATACTTGTATTTTTTTCCAATGGGATCCGGATGTCCGTTTACGCAACGTCGAAAATGTACTGTAAGATATTATAACTTCGAATCTCTTCAAATAGTGACTCTTGTAGTGACTCTTCAAATACTTAATAAACAGTATGTGAACTCCAAGTCAAATGAAAAATGAGAGAGTGTGGTGATACCGACCGAGCAAAAGCGAGTGACCGGATGTTTGCTCTATAACGACCAGAAAGCAAATAAACAAAAATCGTCTCTGCGCAGGAGTATTCGCGCAGATGTTCCGGTTGAAAAATAAAAATTAATCAAATATCAAATTTCCATTTCGCGAGCCTACGCGAATTTTATTTACCAGCCAATGTGAAGGCCAGAATCAAATACAAGTATGAAATTCCAAACAAGCTGTTTTTGATCCAAAAAGCAGATATAAAAAGCGAATACAGACAAGACCCCAGCAGACAGACGGGTAGACGAGAGGAGAAGAGTGTAATTAATATCCCCTTGACTTAAGTTGAGCGGCTACTACCCTGGCCTCTTTCCTTCTCCCTGTCTCAAAAGTACTTACTGACCTCAGGAGCGACTACTTCAAAGACATTCCTCACATACCTGCGCTCCCCACATTCCTAAGCCTTTTATCTCTTTCAGCTCATTATTTGCCATGAACATTCTAACCTCCGTTGGACCTTTACAAGTATTGCTATAATTGTAAAACATTAATTGATATGTGCATATATATAAATGTAATTATTCTTCAGCTCTGTCTCCTTGACTCGGATGGAGGCTAAATCTGCCCCCTTGACAACGTGGTGCACCTTATAAGATTATGTTGCTGTTTTCCTATCGAAATATATTTTCACCAGAAAATATTTCCGGTTTGCATTCATGTTGAGAAACCCCAGGAATATGTCCTATAGCCAATACACCCGGCTTGCTTGAATCTGGAATCCTAGAACAGAAACATTAAAGAACCTTTGGTAGTTCCAGTCCTAGTTTAGAATTATATTTCCGTGTTAGCAATCACTCTGCTTTTTGTTGGGTCCTGGGCATGACGGTAAACTGCATCTGGCAGCAAGGTCTCTGATTGGGTGGTTGTGAGGAGTATGGAACCACCTCTTAATTGTTGTACAAAATATTTAGATTTTGGCATTAGATAACCCATACAGCAGTTGATATGCTACTACAAAATATTAATGAGCCAACCTAAACAGAGACACAGCAAATCGAGAGAGAAGAATTATTGTTTATACATACTTGTTAACTATTACACTACACCGATATTTGATTCCGAGAGGACGTTATAACAAATTATTAGGAAAGTTACCATGGAAATCTTCGAAATATTTAATACTTAGTTACATCGTTAAAAATCGTTTTTGTTGTTGCGTGTCTTACTGCCGAGTAATGAATAGCTAGCTCGTCTCGCATACCATTATTACTGTATTTTTTTTCCCCCGAGAATGAATTCCAATTCACAAATAATAAAGAAAAAGAAAGTTCCTGGAGGGACTTAGCGTGAAAAATGGTAGATGAAGACAATATCGTAACTTATTGTTACTCAAACATTTTTTTTCCTGGGCTTCATTTTTGCAATGAATATTTGTTACGGAAATTTACATTTTTTGACATTAAGATACATTTCAGGGCAGATATGGTTGTTCTCAGGCTCACCCTGACCCGGAGTGGTAGCACCTGTTAGGGTCCCAGCTATGGGCAATTAGCTAACCTAAACTGGAGTCAAAACACTTTAAAGTACAAAAATACACTTTTATAGAAATATATACATAAAAATAGACTTTTATAGAAAAATATAAATTTTGAAGGAAAAATATTTCCAACAATATATTTTGGAAAAAAGAATTATTATCATAACACATTTTTGAAGGAGAAAATTTATTCTCAACAAAACATTTTTTAATGCAAAATTAGAAGACATTTCCCTTTAGGCCGGAAGACCGGAAGTTACATCAGGACAATTACAGGAAGTGGCCATGCTGTACGTTGCAAGACAGCGTATGACCTTGTCCCAGTGTGAGTAGAATACTTCGGTGAAAAAAAACAAACTTTTAATTAAAATCAGACTAAATCAACCTTCTCACTATAACCAAACATTAAAAAACCCCATTTTTGGGGCATTAAATAACCCACCGAGATTGATATGCCGTTAAACAAAACTCAAACTCAAAACTCAAACTGCTTTTTGTTGCATACATATTATATTTTGTTCTACGCAGGACACGTGTAAATATGCACATCTAGTTTTGTGTATGTTGCTATTCCTTTCAGCCTTTCCGTTCCTTCGTGAAAATATTTAATATCATATCGTCGATAAAATAATGCCTATAATAGGGAAAATACAAAAAGAAGAACAAAGCTTTCTCGGATAGTGCTCCCAATAACTGTGTCAAACCAGCGTGATGTGTTTTTATTTACTCCCATTAATGATGTACGTGTAGGGAGACAATAGTTATCGTCCCTTAAGGGGAACAACAGTTGTCTTCCCTTTTGAGGAACTATTTTTTATCTGGGATAGCCACGAAGAGCAATTGCTAGCGTTTCTTATCTAGTCTTGTTAAAAACATTCTCGTCCATTTGGACAACTTAAACATTCGTGATGTATTGCTATTTGTTTGTGTTTTATTAAATGCCTATTTGTTATTGCCATGTAAATTGTCCTTTTTTTTACTACACGCGCTACGGCAGCGTGTTAATATTTGTTGTTTAAAAGTTTATATTAGAATTGCGGAAATGGAAACATTGCCAGTTCGCAACTCAACATTAATATAGGGTAATAAAAAACAGGAGAAATATATTGATCACCGAATAATGATACTCTAAATTTATAAGTAAAAAAGAGTTTGTTTAAGAATTTTTATTATCCTTTGAACTATAATCTTCTATTTTAAAACATTTATTTTTGCTTTGACAAAATGCACATTCAGTAATATGTTTTTGCTAAGGAATAAATGGCAATATACTTTTCAATTCTTTAGTATTCTCCTTCAATTTACACGCTGAGATATTAAGCAAAGTTCTGTTTAATAATTCTACCAGTCGTCTCAGTAAATCGCTTCTTAAAAATATCAATGTACAAAATATGCATTTGCATATACCTTACACATGAAAGTCTTGTTTGTAGCTGGTAAAGAACAGCTGCGATAAAAAAAAAAAAATATATATATATAATGTACTGCAAATTGTGTTCATTATACCAATTTAGATTTCAAAATAGTTCTACGAAGATGTAATTCATATTTTGAGAATGAGTCGTCAGTACTTCAATAACAGATTCTAGCCAACAGACACGGGAACAGATCAAGCATACAAAACACTTTCTTTGTATATGAAACAAGATATGAAAATATTTCTTTACGCACTCTATTGATATGTCCTAGGGAGTACCTCGAACTTATTTATCTGGTTTACGGTTTGTTTCTTTTTTAATATTTTGGTTGTCTTCTTTGCTCATGCCCTGAGAAAATTTCTCTTCGTTTTTTTTTCTTTTCTCCCCACTCCTTCTCCATGATGAGCTATTCACCGAAGTATTCTACTCACACTGGGACAAGGTCATACGCTGCCTTGCAACGTACCGCATGGCCACTTCCTGTAATTGTCCTGACGTAACTTCCGGTTTTCCGGCTTAAAGGGAAATTTTTTTTTCGTATTTTGTCGACTTGTATATGTGCCAGTTGACCTTTTGTCTGGTAAAAATATCTAATATGCTAAGGATAGACTGAGAGACTGAGAGTCGTCTCTCAGCTTGTAATATCTGTTAGATTCGTCTGAATATCAGCTAATCCTTATAGTGAATGCAGCTTAATATATACGACACAAAAGTAAAGTATAAAGATCATATTGCGCCAATCCACCAAGTGAGTTTGAGAATTCGCATACACTATTTTTTTTTCATCTAAAAGTCATAGACTCTGACAGTGATGTGATATTGGCAATTTTCTTCAATATATTTATGCCTAGATATTCTTATTTAGAAATAATTATTTAGCTCAGTCTGAAACAAGGAAACAGTCGTTGAGTACTGAATGAAAAATAAACACATTACACAATCAAAATAGTCTGCAATATTATCTTCTTTATCTTTAAGTTAAGGTTGTGGTTCCGAAATATTGCGGCAAACTACATAGGTGCGAGGGAGGAGGAAAGCAGGTGAGGCAGAATTCTTGAAAGGCAATCATTTAGTTAAAAATAGTATTAAAAAAATCCATACAGTATTTACATTATTCAAACTATTATCATCATCTTTGTTGCCATTTTACGACGTTTCGGCAGTTGTACGCTCCGGCCTTCTTCAGGTGCTAAGAATTCCGAACAGAAATGACTGGGGTATATGAACTCTATTCCTTGCTAGAGCCTCTTCAGGTAGTCATGAGTTATCTCCCACTAACCTTGTAAGTTACCTGTTCACCACTGACGATGCCTGGTATTGAACTCACAACTCTTTGGCCAAGTCACAAGAACTAACCAACGTCTATATCCACTAAACATGAGGTTTATAAGTCCCAAAAATTCAGAACATTCTTTCTTAAGGACACATGGCCCAGATGAAAGCAATAGTCCGAATAATGTAAATACTATAGATACTATCTCATCTCAGAAATATAGATGAAAATAAAAAATTTATATGACAATAATAATTATGACTTCCTTATTGTAAAATATTATAGCCTACTTGAAATTGCATGCATATCTTAGTAATACTTTTGCTTTATCTCAAGTATTAACAATATCATGTCTGCAAATTGGAGAAGAGAGTTATCAATGATAGTTTTTTGATGTTGAATCCATGATTATATAATGCACTTTTTATCACATAAGATTCACTTTTTATCACATAAAATTAGGTTAGCAAATATTCATTGAAATTATTTGTTTGAACATTAATCGTAAGTAGATACTCTCTTTATAATCAAACAATATTATTAATTTATTTCTACAGGCCTGATTATTTACGATAAATTTCTGTTACAAAATGTGTGTCATTCGGCAGGATTTGAACCAGGGACCCCTATCCACATAGAGGAATCCACCAATAGATCTGGCGCGTCTTAGACCTCTCGACCACGAATGACCAACAGTCTAAACGATGTCAAATCAAGCCTATATAACACAATTTTCGATTCATCGTAATAACCATATCTACTCTGAAATGTATCATAATGACAACAAATGTAAATTTCCGTAACAAATATTCATTGCAAAATGAAACCCAGAAAAAAAATGTTTGAGTAACAATAAGTTACGGTATTGTCTTCATCTACCATTTTTCACGCTAAGTCCCTCCAGGAACTTTCTTTTTCTTTATTATTTGTGAATTGGAATTCATTCTCGGGGGAAAAAAACACAGTAATAATGGTATGCGAGACGAGCTAGCTATTCATTACTCGGCAGTAAGACACGCAACAACAAAAACGATTTTTAACGATGTAACTAAGTATTAAATATTTCGAAGATTTCCATGGTAATTTTCCTAATAATTTGTTATAACGTCCTCTCGGAATCAAATATCGGTGCAGTGTAATCGTTAACAAGTATGCATAGACAATAATTCTTCTTTCTCCATTTGCTGTGTCTCTGTTTAGTTTGGCTCATTAATATTTGTAGTCGCATATCAACACCTGCATGGGTTATCTAATGCCAAAATCTAAGTATTTTGTACGCAGCTTCAGCTACGGATATTTTCTCGATTATAGTTTTATACTTTCAGAGTAAACGTATGATCAGTGTTTACATTATTCGGACTATTGTCCTCATCTTTGTTGCCATTTGTACGACGTTTCAACCTTTGTACGCTGCGACCTTCTTCAGGTGCTAAGAATTTCGGACCGAATCTTTATTACAATCACTGGGGTATATGAACTTCATTCCTTGCGTAGTAGTACCTCTTCTGGTAGTCATGAGTTATCTCCCTTTAACCCTGTAAGGCTACAGCAGTGGTAAACAAGTGACTTACATGGTTTAGAGACATTAGATTTCAAATAAGTTTTTTCGTCGTAAACTGAATTTTGAAGGCTAAATAAGTCCTCTGAGTAAATGGTATCATGGATGAGACTAAGAACTACAATTATACCTACTTGGAGCCAAACCCGAAGCAAAAACTAAAATAAAAGAGCTGAAAAAATACAGACATACAGGCAGATAAACAGACACAGACACAAGCATCTTGCCTTTTATATATATATATATATATATATTATCCCTTTTCTGCACTATTGTAAGAACTGCAACCTTGAACCTTCTGAATATCGTTTCTTATGTCTTCGTCTATAAGTGTATCGAATTTGATTAAAATCAGACCACTCCTACTATAACCCGATTTTTCCGATTATCGATATATATCGGGGGTACCTCGACACAAAACCTAGCTAAGAACACTCTAATACGCTTATAGTACAACTGTGTAAATTTTCAAGAAAATCAGTTCAGCCGTTTCGGAGTCTATAGGTAACGGACACACACACCCAGACACACACACACAAAGTTCCATTTATAAATAAGTTTAGATTTTTGTTGCGAATTTTATTTAACTGAAATCAGATAATTGCAGAAATTACTAACGGTTCATTTTTAAATAGCATGATTTCCTTCATTGTCTATCAGGGGAGTAACATGCTATCGGCATGTCAACTGGAATTGTGGAGCTGAGTTCAAAGTCCGACTTTGTTGTATTCATTTCCTTGAAAAAGGAATATATCCATTGTTCATTCTCACTCACTTCTGTGGAGACATTTCATTTGCACAAAACCAGAAATCCGAATTACATTTCCACAGTCTTGCTACTAACACGGAGATCCATTGCTATTTCACGGATATTTAATCACAATTATTGCTGCTGAAGATTTATTAATGTAAAAATCAGGAATATGCAATTAACATTAAACGAAATTTTAAATCCAATTCCACGTCTCGTCAACGCGTCTTTCATGCACGAGGCTTTAACCAGTTAAGCCACAGAAATATAAAATAACCGAAATCATTAGTTAAATCTCCAATCCTACATTACCAACTTTTATTGTCATCATCATTTTAACGACATTCTGTTCGATAAGCCGTTTCCTATAAAAAGCAGCAAAATATGAAGGAAAAACAAGTTATAAAATCATGGATGCACATTAATTTCATTACAGTTTTAAAGCCTAATATTCCTTTCATATCATTCAATCAGGATCAAATTCTTTAGTTGATCGTTAAATATTTCTCTTAAATACGTAAGCAGCTTATTTTTTTATTGAACGCTTAGTGAATTATCACCAGTTCTAAAGAATGGCTTCATGGAAGTTTATTTAGCATAACTCGGTTTATAATTCGCTAATTTATCGCAAATTTTTCTCAACGTGAAACCAAAGATCAAAACATCCTGACTCCCCAAAGAGCTGTGAATAGATACAGCCATTTTCCACAAATATAAAACTATATCTGAAACAAGGTTAAAAAGCATCGATACCGATACATGCAGATAACTTCTGATATTTAGATGCTTTCCTCGCTCTCTCTTCTCTCTCTCTCACTCTCTCTCTCTCTCTCTCTCTCTCTATATATATATATATATATATAAAGTAAAATAAATTTTCAATATTCAAAAATGTTGAATGCACATTTCGACATAAAACCCCTAAGAGAGATTTTACATCTCCTCAGCAACGGTACATCTTTCAAAATGGAAATAAAAATAAGAATAAAAGGAGAGAAAAAAAGAGAGAAAAAAATATATATATATATAAAAAATATAAAAAATAAATATAAAAAAAGACGGTTAAGAATTGAGAAAGTTACGTCACAAAAAATTACGGAAATAAATCATATTTTAGATTTTAACTTTTAGATAGAGTTGTAAGTGAAGAAATGGAAAATTTGGTTTCGTCTAGCTTACAAAAGAAATGGGTTAGGAGTGGTGTTGAATTGAGAATAGGGTTAAACAAAACGGAAAGGGAAGTGGGAGGTAAGAAATATAAAGACAAGGAAAGAGAAGAATAAAAAGGAAAAAGGGGAGAAAAAAGAAAAAAGAAAAAAGAAAAAAGAAAAAAGAAAAAAAAATTCATATTAGAAACGCTCGATACGTGTCAAACAAAATTAACCTTATACATGGTTTAAAGTATTAGAAAAAGAGACTTTTTAGAAAAAGCATATTTAGGGGGAAAAAGTTGATAAAGAATTAAAAATAAATTCTAAAAAAATTTTTTTTTTTAAATTAATCTGATTAAAGATACCTCTAGGTATCGATAAACTAAATAAAATAAAATAAAATAAAAATAAAAGATTTATAAATATATAAATATATATTATTTATTAAATAAAATAAAAATAAAGACTTGAGAAAATTATGAATTAAAATTTTTTTAAATTAATTTCTAAAAAAAAATTTATATAAAGATTTATAAAAATTATGATGTGAAAAATATATATTTACTAGCAGGGGAAATCGGGGGTTAAATTAGTAATTTTTTCTAAAAAGTTGACAAAGAAAGGAGACTTGTAGAGGAAGGTAGTGGGGTTAAATACTATTTAAAGTTAAATTAATTTATCAAAAACCATTAAATTTATATATAAGATCCTAAAAATTAAAAAAATTAGAATTTAAAATTTAAGTGTTCACAAAACACGCTTTATGACAGCAAATCATTATATATATATATATATATATATATATATATATATATATATATATAATGATTTGCTTAAACATTATTTTTTATCGATACTCGTATTTAAGTAGTTAATCTGTTTATAATCAAACAGTATTATAAATCTATTTCTACAGACCTGATTATTTAGGATAATCAACATGTTACGGAAATTAGCGAAGATTAACGAAACTTGGTTATAAACAACCGACAATTTGAAATGATTTGTTTGAACATTATTTTTGATCGATACTCGTATTTAAGTAGATATTCTGTTTATAATTAAACAGTATTATATATTTATTTCTAACGGCCTGATTATTTACGATAAATTTTTTTATTACGAAAATGTGTGTCATTCGGCAGGATTCAAACCTGCGAACCCTATCAACATAAAAGAAGTTACCATATGATCTGGTGGGTCTTGGACCTCTCAGCCACGAATGACAATCAGTCTTAACGAAGTCAAATTAAGCCTATAACTCAATATTCGATTTCATCTTAATAACCATCTCTGCTCTGAAATGTATCGTAATGTCAACAAATGTAAGCATGTTACGGAAATTAACGAAAATTAACGAAAATTGGTTATAAACAACCGACAATTTGAAATGATTTGTTTGAACATTATTTTTTATCGATACTCGTATTTAAGTGAGATATTCTGTTTATAATTAAACAGTATTATATATTTATTTCTACCGGCCTGATTATTTACGATAATCATCATGTTATGGAAATTAACGAAGATTAACGAAACTTGGTTAAAAACAACCGACAATTTGAAATGATTTGTTTGAACATTATTTTTGATCGATACTCGTATTTAAGTAGATATTGTGTTTATAACCAAACAGTATTATTAATTTCTTTTTCTACCGGCCTGATTTTTACGATCAATTCTTATTACGAAACTGTTTTTCATTCAGCAGGATTCGAATCTGCGACCCCTATCCACATAGAGGAAGCCACCAATTGATCTGGCGCGTCTTAGACCTCTCGACCACGAATGACGATCAGTCTAAACGAAGTCCAATTAATATAAAATTAATAAAATATATATTAACATTATATATATATATATATATATATATACAGAGAGAGAGAGAGAGAAAGAAAGAAAGAAAGAAAAAGAAAGAGAGCGAATCTCATTAAATTAGCTACATTAACCAATTCGTTTGCGTAATCAGCTCGACCGTCCCTGAATCATTCCCGAATGAAGTCCCGTGCCAGATTACTCAAAGCTTCCTAAATGTCTATAAGGCTGGCCTAGATATTTTTGAATTTTCAACTAGAACCACTGGCTGATGTTCAATCGCTTTTAAAGATATGATTTTGTATATCGATTTCCGAGACGAGCTTGCCTAAATGCGACGATATAGAAGAAAAACCATATCACGATAAAATCTAAATTTGGTGCTCTGCCAAGCGAAGGATATATAAAAGAACACTATATTCAGTTATTTTTCTTTAATTACTCATTATCTTTAATCATTTCACCCCAAGTAAGATGATAAAGCCACTAAGTTACTGAGTGTAAAAGAATATGAGAAAATTTATTTAGGAGAGAGAACAATAAAAGAACAGGAATTAAAAAAGCAGAAGCAAGGCAATAAAGCCACTAAGGCACAAGGGTTTACTGAGACTGAAAGAATATGAGAAAAAGAAAACATTATTTAGGAGGGAGAACAATAAAAGGACAGAAATTAAGAAGACAGAAGATAACGACTGACATTGTATTTTAATTTTTGACAATAAAAGTTGGCTAGAAATCGAGAAGGCAGAAAGAAATGAGCTTTGCCAGAAAAGAAACCGTTAACATTGATCTTTAGTTACATTTAGAAATATTGAAACTTATCTGCTAACCTACATAATCAGTTAAGTTTCATACGTGATACACACTTGGACGATCATGTCTCAAAAGGGTATGCGTTTTAATTCCTTAATTCCAAAAAGGAAAGCTCATCAGCACAATTACCAAGGAAAATATCTATAGAAATGGCACAAAGAATCTACATTATGCCTGTGAGAAAGTGAAAGTAGCTGATAAGTCAGGTCAGGACTGATAATATTACAGATTCGTCTTTGGATTTTATCAACACTCTCTGAATACATAGCAGATGAACCAGGTCAGATATTTCAGTAATAATCAATGCAGAAACGAATGATAGACTTATGTGTAAGATATATTCGGGTAAAGGTAAAATTTTTAACACAGAAAATACTGTTGCATCTAGTCATTTCAGCCGTAAAATGACCTTGACAGCTTTCTAGTATTGTGCTGAAATTCGAAAAATCTATGGCTAAATTATATATATATAATTCCGATGATTTATTTAGCCCCGAAAAGATAACACTTGTACGAATGCAAGAATATTGAATTATATCGAATTAAATGTAAATCATCTGCACAACCCCACCAACATTGCCTGATGATGAGAATTAATCTCGAAACATAGAAATTTCCATGTCGCAATGTAAAATTGACATAAACATATAATTATATTATAATATATTAATATATATTATATATATTTGCTTGCAAATCCATCTTCGAGCCCATCCATCTGGCTCATCGAAGGTGATTCTTGCTTCGTCTGCAATCTTCTTTCTTTATGTTTTTTGGATAAAATGGGTTTCTTTATTTGATTTTGTACATCAGCAAATTTCCTTAATACTCTACCCCTTGTTTCCCGACACAAAACCTAGCTAAGAACACTCGCAGACACTTATACCGATTCAGAGTCTATCGATAATCGAAAAAATCGGGTTATAGAAGGAGTGGTCCGATTTTAATCAAATTTGATACACTCATAGACAAAGACATAAGAAACGATATTCAGAAGTTTCAAGGTTGCAGTTCTTACAATAGTGCAGAAAATTTGATATCGATACCAGGAAATCAAAATTTAACTTACATACATTCATTTTTCTTTCAGTCTACGGTTTCGATTTAACTGGAAACAACTATTGCTTTTTAGTCTTTCGTGCCAACGTCCAAAGAGTCTGAGCTCCAGGACCATGAATTAGTTTTAAAGCTTTCATTACACCCGGGCTATACTGCTAGTATATATATATATATATATATATATATGTAAACATAAATAATATATTGAATATATGCAGATTGTTGAGTTGTGGTAGTTTTTGACACCAACGTTGTTGATTTTTCAATATTTTTACTGATAAACGCTACTTTGTCAAGTATCTATGTTCATATTCACTTATACACACGAACACACGCCCACGAACTCACACGCACACACACATATATGTGATTTTCTACGTTTATTTATGCTAAGCACATATGAATATTTATGTATATATATGCACATACGCATATGTTAATGTATAAATCTTTTCATATACGATTTTATATCTATGTGATTTTATATATTGATTTACTAAGCGCCGCTTAGATGTGACACAAGGCCTAAAGTATGAGGGTCTCCAGTGAGGGTCGAACTCACTATTCAGTCGTAACAGGTTGCAGCGAGACGAGCTTGCTAACCTTTACACCACGTCGGAATCGCCCTGTGTGATGTTATATATATATATATATATATGTGTGTGTGTGTGTGTGTGTGTGTGTGTGTGTGTGTGTGTGTGTGTGTGTGTGTGTGTGTGTGTGCTTAAGCATGCATTTAAGTACAGGAGTAAATGCACAATATGTATAAATTTTCACTCACCCCCCCCACACCCCCCACACACACATATATATATATATATATATATATATATATATATATATCAGTTAAGTTCCATCCGTGATACACGGTTGGGCGATCCTGTCTTGAAAGATACATGACTGGCCGAGCAGAAGATTTTTCTTTAGTAAGTTGCCATTACTTTCTACGATAGACTAGTTGCCAACCAAGGCTATAGAACACAATCTTTTTTTCTATTTAACCTATACCTATAGACAGAATTTATGGATTAATAACTTTCCTAAAGGTACTTGTGCGTAAGTTAATGCAACGAATTTAGCTTGAATTGTTCCAAGAATTTCACTGTACTTCAACACACTTCTCTATCTCTCTCTCTCACTCTCTCTCTCTCTCTCTCTATATATATATATATATATATATATATATATATGTGTGTGTGTGTGTGTGTGTGTGTGTGTGTGTGTGTGTGTGTGTGTTATATGAGCGAAAATTTATATATTACAAGCATCGCCTTCATTTGAGATAAGTTGCGCCTGGAAACAATATTAGCTGTGACATTATCACGAAATCATTCAAATATTCTAAATTAAATTACATTATAAAATCTTTATTTTTTTGTTTCTTTTTCCAAAAATCTATTTTTGAAAACATGTCATTTTTGTTCTAAGCCTTGGAGGCCATCTTATCTACGTTTTTGCTGCAAACCTCATTTATTTTCAATTTACTTCTCAGTTTTTTGTCTGTAAATTTGTTTTTAACTCACATTATTTCAAAGTTAAAACGATAATTTATTCATATAGGAAATAGTGATCACATTCCGAACTTGAGTAAGAATTATGATTTATAAGCTCATAGGTCGCTTTTCGTAACGTTTCTTGTGAAGAGATTTCCTAGTAAGGTATGTTGCCGTCATTTGATAACGCCGTCGAGGATTGAAATCAATGTGCTCTGTAGTGGTCTTGTTTGTTAAGTACCGTATTTTCCATCTTACAAGGCGCACTTAAAAAATACCCTGAAAAATACGAGTATCAGTTACCACTATGACATGGGTGGTAGTGAGGATCATTTATTGTACACGACTGTCAGTAGTGATGACTCTGCAAATGATAGTTTAGAGCTTTTACCAGCAGTGACGAGTTTTGGGTATTTTAGGATAAATAAAAATTTTTTGACTGTTTTCTTTTTTTACATGTGTATTTTTTTTATTTTTTAGATCATTTTTAAGAAAATAAAACCACTTTTGAACAATGAAAGATGCGTAGTATATTAACTGTTGTGGATTCCGGGTGAGGAACTACACAAAATAATGAACAACAAAACAGATATTTGAGATAAAAAAATAGGTTATATTAAACGTAAAGATACAACTGGAACGCAGGTTAGTAATCCAGGAATACGATTAGTAGGGAATATATCTATATATAAATTTTGAAGTGAAGCTGCACTGGAAATAGTATATCCGCGTAATATTATTCTGGCTGAGTGAAGCTCAGAGCAACTATGACTACTGACGCGGTATTCTCTGTATAACTTCGGTATTATTCGGTAACTTGCGGGCCTTTACGGTACTCGTACTGTAACTATCTGTTCAGCACCGGTACTCACTATGGCAGGAGTATATGTATGCTCAAGTCGAGTCCATTATCATAAAAAAAGGGGCGATCCCACAACATTTTCTAAAAACCAAATAGTATGTGATTGCCATACAGTAGTGGATTCTTGTTTAGAAAACCATACAATATAATAATAACAAAAACAGACATGAGAGGAAAAATGTCAGTATATTAAAGAAAATATATACAATCTGTACACGATTAATAGATTCAGGAATACTTGTTAGTAGGAGTCAAATATGTACAAGAAGTAAGTAATAGTCTATATTCTTGCTGACCAACGAGCGGCGGTTCAACTGGTCTGACAGACACCAACTCTAACAGCAACTACTCAACAGGCAACTCAACTCAACCGTTCTCTGTAGGCAGGATTATTTGTGACTCATGGAAGAGTCCATAGAGTGTGTAAAAAGGGGTAAGCCGGAAAATACAGTACTTCTCAGTAATATGATCTCATTCTAAATATTTACCCGAAGTTTAGTCAGGGTTATAGTAAAAAAAAAAAATCACTGAACTTTCTAACTCTAACGTGCAAGACTGATTTCTAAACCATCATTCAACCGATGAAGCCTGATACAAACATTCAGTAAACATTCTGTAACCTGATCATAGCTCTCTACAACTTCCTTTCCATTGTAGCTATAAGGAGTGTCACTTCCCTTACCATCCTTTCCAGTTCAGTTTTCCCACCCACTCGCACCATCTACTCACACCAACGTTAATACTTAATTCGCTGTTGAATATATGGTCGGAAGTCGACAAGATGAATAGAATAAGTAAAGAACAAGTAGGAAAAAGTGTCTTTAATCTAACATGTTTCACTGTAACAAGCTTCTTCAGAGACTCATTAAAGACGAATGATTTAAAAATTTAAGAGACAGTATGTTGATTGAGGTATAATTTCATTGGTCAGATACGTGTCACGTGTGATAAAGCAATGGATAAATATTAAATATAGAAGAAAAAACTTGTGTCAGTTTAAGTGTGTGCGCCAACGCTTAATAAAACCATTAGATGTTTATTATGAATGTAAGTATATGTAAGCGGAAATAATGTGTGTTAAGCGCATCCAAGTCGAACTATGTGTGTGTATATCTCGATGACATTAATATATGTGAATGACAGTGACAAAATAGATTTCCGTTCAGAAAAAACGTCCTACGTATTGTACACATGTGTCAAGTGATGGAACGAATTTCCTTTTTAAGTAATATGAGAAAATCAGTTATGGATGTATGTGCTGAGAGAAATCATACATAATTAGAGAATTTAATCGCAATAATAGACTGGCGTCTAAATCTCACCAATATACAGTTGAACTGGCTGGATGTGGTGCAATGGATATCGACTCGGAACGACAAATCGGGAAGTTCGAATTCGTTGCATTCACTTACGCACAAATACCCTTGGGAAATGTATTAATCTGTCTCTTCCCTCCAGTTATGAGTTAAATAATACTACAGATTGGGTTCTATAGCCTTGGTTGGCAAGCAATCTATCGCAGAGAAGCAATGGCAATCTTCTGCCCAGTTAGTTATGTCTCTTTCGATACATGATCGCCCAAAGCGTTTAACAGGTATGGCACTTAACTGACTGACTGAATATTATAGTTGGAATCATGATTAAGGCTTCTACTGGTCATAACGTGGGGCGTCAGTTTTCTATTGTTATGAAGTGATAAACTGACCCCCCCCCCCCACTAATTAATACGTAATAATATAATACATCATTTCTCTCTCTAGCTATGAGTCAAATAACAGGACAGATTGGGTTCTATAGCCTTGGTCGGCAACCAGTCTACCACAGAAAGCAATGGCAACCTACAGCAGGATAATTTTCTGCCCAGTCAGTCATGTCTCGAAAAAGACATGATCGCCCAAAGCGTGTAACACGTATGGCACTTAACTAACTGATTGATAGGTTAACTTGCAAAATATGAAAATAGGTTGTTTGTAGATATAAAAGTAGACATTTTCAACAGCGGCGACAGCCTGTTTAAAGCCTGAAGATACCGATTAAAATGAATTTAAAAAGTGTTCAATATCAAAGACGATGCATAGGTAATTATAAGCGCTGTGAACGTACGTATCAATGGCACCAATCTATTTCCTTCTTATATGACACACCCTTTTTTAAAAACTGCACGCTATAAAGACAATGCACGGTGTGATGATACGTAAAAATGGCAACATTCTATTTCGTCCTTAAATACCATCCTCGTTTTCAAATTGTACTTAAGACAAAGTATACTAAACATAAAAAATGGACGTACATATCGGAGACAAAACTCAATTTCGTTTTTAAATGCGATCCAGCTTTTTTTGTAATGCACACTCTCAAAATCAAAGCACACATTAACAAAAATGTGTGCACGTACGTATCAATGATAACACTCTATATAGTCCTTAAATGACGTCTTCTTTTTTTCAAAATCTACACAATATGAAAGGATATTAAACAAAAAATGTTTGGACGGACACATCAATGGCAATACTCTATATTGTCCTTAAATGATATATTTTTTCAAAAACTACACAATATGAAAGGATATTAAACATAAAAAATATGGACGTACTTATCAATAACAAGACTCTATATCGTCCTTAAATGACATCTTTTTTTCAAATTTACACAGTATGAAAGCATATTAAACATAAAATTTGTGGACGTACGTATCAATGACAACAGTCACTTTTTCTTTGTTTCTTTTTTTTTCTTTTCTTCTTTTTTTTTTAATTGGAGTAGATAGTTTCTACTATCGCCCGGTCTCACACTCCACCCCCTTCTTTTGAATGAGTTTAGAGGTGATCACCTTGTTTCTTGTTTAGGAAGGGGTTCCCGGTTCATCCCCTTTCTCTGGTCTTGGTGTTAGTTCAGCTGGAAGCTCTTTGCAGTTACGTAGTATGGTGGCAACGTCTTTACATTCTGAGGGTACCGGGTTGGCAGTTTCCTGGTTGCTGCTTCCGACTGGTAGTTAGGAGCCCGAACTCTTGCGTAGCGTCTTGAGAGGCTGCTCTGATCAACAGTTGAATAATACCGGGGTTCTTGTAGTGCCATATCGCGCATGGACGGGCGTCCCTGCATGAACGTTCGGTGGGCAACCCCGAGGCCACATTATGTTGTAAGCCGCGCCAGTTTCCATCCTTCACAAGTTGCAAATGATTGACCGACTGATTCTATTCTAAGACCACTTCTTAACTGAATTACTATGGAAAAAAGCAAACATAATAACAAAACTAAACCAGCTCATTTGAAAACGCCTAAACCTGTCTGCATCTCTTTCACTAACATACGCGGCATCCGCACCAACTTCCCCAGTGTAGATTCTTTCCTCCATAATAACTCACCTGATATATTAGCCCTATGTGAAACTAATCTTAACCCTTTTATCCCCTCATCTGAGTTCTGCGTTCCTGGCTACCTTCCCCTCTTCAGGAAGGACTCCAATGTTCATATGCATGGGCTTGGTGTCTATGTCAGCGAACACCTTCCTTTAGCTAGGGTGTCATCTTTAGAATCCCCAGATCATTCTTTCATGTGCTTCCGCCTCTCACTTCTCAGCTCGATTAGCTATCTCTTCTTTCTCTACCGCTCTCCTTCCTCCCCTGACTGTTCGTTACTTGACATCATTTCTGACAATATTGACAAAGCCATTTCTACCCATCCCTCTGCCCATGTATTCGTGTTTGGTGACTTTAACGCCCACCACACCAAGTGGCTGAAGAACGCTGTCACTGACGCTGCTGGTGTCCACACCATGAACTTTTCAATCACCCAATCCCTTACGCAAGTAGTGGACTTCCCCACGCGTTTCTCCGACAACCCTAACGGAAGTGACTCACTTCTAGACCTCTGCTTCACTTCCATCCCAGACTCTTGCACTACCAGACAACTCTGCCCACTTGGAAACTCTGACCACACTGTAGTGTCCGTCAATATTTCACTCCACTCCCGCCCGACCCATGAAACACAGACAAGTAGAATATCCTACTGCTATCAAAGAGCAGACTGGGATTCGTTCCGAGACTTCCTCTGTGACATCCCTTGGAACAACGTCTTTAGTCTTCCCATCGAATAATGTGCATCCGAGGTCTCCTCCTGGGTTAAGGCTGGCATCGATGCCTTCATCCCTGCTAGGAAATTCCAGCTTAAATCTCATTCGTCTCCATGGTTCTCACCCGCTTGTTCGGCTGCCATTGCCCACCGGAATCATTTCTTCCGACTCTATCGTAACTATGCGTCGGAACAAACCAGGCGCCTTTTCACTTCAGCTCGTAATAAGTGTAAAAGGATACTTAACGAAGCTAAGATGTTGTTTGCTGCCAGAATAAAGCAACGCATAGCATGCTCTAAATTCGGCTCTAAAGACTACTGGCGACTCTGTAAAAGAGTACTTAACAAGAGCAAGTCCACAATACCTCCGCTAATCAACAAATTTGAGGTCCTCACCTCCCCAGCAGATAAGGCTGAATGTTTTGCCCGCAGATTCTCGAACAATTCGAGTCTGGACTCATCTGGAGTTTTTACAACCGACTTCTCACCTAGAACCGAGGCACAACTGAATGATGTCCACATTACACCTTCGCTTGTCTCTAAGATAATCTTAAAACTTGACCCTCATAAAGCGAGCGGTGGTGACGGAATCCAAACCATAGTCTTAAAGAAATGTGCCCCTGAACTCTCCTCTATCCTTTCTAAGCTCTACAACCTCTGCCTATATGCTTCCTGCTTTCCTGCCTGTTGGAAATCTTCCTCTATAGTTCCTATATTTAAAAACACTGGAGAACCCTCTGACCCTGCAAATTACCGCCCTATCAGCCTTCTTCCGATCTTTGGCAAAGTGTTCGAAGCCATTATCAACGCCGAGATGGTTCAGCATCTCACAGCACATAGGCTCCTCTCGGACAAGCAATATGGTTTCCGCTTCACCAGGTCTACTGCTGATATGCTAACGACCATCACCGAGTACATATATCAGGCACTCGACAGGAATGGCGAAGCCCGAACCGTTGCATTGGATATATCTAAGGCGTTCGACAGAGTTTGGCATGCTGGCCTTCTATGTAAACTGCGGAGCTATGGTATAACTGGACATTTGTTTGAACTAATCCAGTCATTTCTCTCTAACCGCACAATGAAAGTGGTATTAAACGGACATGTCTCTCAGAACTACCATACAAACGCAGGTGTCCCCCAAGGCTCCATCTTAGGTCCTACACTCTTCCTGATATATATCAATGATCTCCCTGATTCCATAAGAACCCAAATAGGTTTGTACGCCGATGACACCACAGTTTACTCTCGCCTCCAACAAAAATCTGGTGTAGGTGTCAAAGCTAAACTCGCAGCCGAGATTGAAAAAGACCTCCAATCCATATTGGACTGGGGTAAGAAATGGCTAGTAAATTTTAATGCTTCTAAAACGAAGCTACTGTCAATTAACCATCATCGACAATCTCACCTACCTCCCATTAGCATGGACCAGGCTTGTCTCCCAGAGAGTAAAACACTACGCCTCCTTGGTCTCACACTTTCAGCGGACCTCAAATGGAATGACTATATCGAATCCATTGCTAAATCCGCAGCTATGAAAGTCGGTTCTCTGTGTAGGGCCCAGAAGTTTTTTCCGTCTAAATCTATCCTGCACATTTACAAATCTACCATCCGCCCGTGCATTGAATACTGCTGCCATATCTGGTCGGGTGCCCCTGCTATTCTCCTTGGGCTTCTCGATAAGGTTCAGAGGAGGGTCTGTAATGTGATAGATACCGACTTGGCAGACCGCCTGCAGTCTCTCTCCCACCGGCGAGACGTGGCTTCCCTGTGTCTCTTCTATAAATACTTTCACGGCTTCTGCTCCGATGAACTTAGATCACTGGTGCCCCTTAAATACGAATTTGCACGAGATACTAGATTAGCAACTAGATCCCACCCTTTTACAGTGAAACCGATAAAATGCAGCCGTAACTTCTACTCCAACAGTTTCTTTCCTCGCACTTCCCGACTGTGGAATTCTCTTCCAAACGATTGCTTCCCCGACGGCTACAATCTCCAGGAGTTTAAATGTAAGGTCAATACACACCTCCTAACACACTAACCTGCTCCCATTCTATCAAGCACTCTTCCCATCTGCCCGACCCTCATCCTCGCTATCCTTACTCATCTGTCACCTTTCTCCTGACATTCCCTATGTCTATCCACTCCTTCTCTTTACCTTCCCCTATGTAGCCCCATGCGCAATAGTGGCAGTGGAATGCCTTGCTTGGGGTGAGATGATTAAAAAAAAAAAAAAAAAACAATCGTCCTTAAATGCCGTCTTCTTTTTTTTCTATACAATAAATTTTGCTTGCGCAATTATCAATGAACATCAGTATATTTCGTCCTCAAATGACATCCACTTTTGCAAAAATTCACAATATCAAAAACTGAGCATACGTAAACATCAACTGTGTTTAACGTACGTATCACTGGGAACAGTTTAATTTGTCCTTATGTGCCAACCTGATTTTTTAAAATTGCACAATAACACAGACGAAGCATACGTAAACATAGCTACTGTGAACGTACATATCAATGGCAACAATTTATTTCCTTCTTAAATGCCACATCCTTTTTTAAAAATTGCACGCTATCAAAGACTGAATACTTAAATATATACGGTGTGGATCTATGTATCAGTGGTAACAATCTATTTTGTCCTTAAATGACATCCACTTTTTTAAATGCACAATAGTAAAGACAAATCATACGTAAACATGGCCGGTGTGGCGACAGCCTATTTCCCCCCTTAAATACCATGTGCTTTCGGTGGACCTGAAGGAGACTACCACCACCTTTAAATTTGTTATTTTTCATTTGTTTTTTTTGTTTGTTTTTTTGTTTTTTACTTTTTTCAGTGCAATCTTTTCGATTACACCCTAAAATTTCCGATTGACAAAAAAATTTGGAAAAATTTCAATATTTCAACAAGTTTATGTGGGGCTCAGTTTTTCATACAACGCTATAGTAAATCGATCCCCCATTTTGGAATCACTCGCCGGGACAACATTACCACCACCTGTAAATTTCTTGATTATCAAATTTTTTTTATTTTTTTCAGTGCAATCCTATCGATTAAACCATAAACTTTCCGACTGACAAAAAAACATTTGTAAAAATTTCAACATTTAAACAATTTTAGGTTGGGGGGGTTAGTTTTCATACAACCTTATAGTAAATAAATCCTGTGCAAATAACTTTTTTGCTTGCGCATATTAAACAACTGAATCCTTTGCAATTTTTTTTACAACATCAACATTAACAAAACATCTTACATTACATATGTTTGACAATTTGTCCATTTCTACAACAACATCCCTGTCTACATTCACAATATATAATATAATGACTGACAACAAAATTATCCTAGACCAAGAAAACGATAAACGAAAACTATAGATCCTCGAGGCAATATTCATTAAAAAGCTTAAGCCATCAATTAATAGAATCAGTTACGAATCTTGTAGTAATGTTCTAAAATGTTTATAAAAAGAACGGCTTTTTCATGCTTTAGTACTCGCATTACAACATAATAAAATATCCATCGTGAATAATCTTCACGTTTTAATGTACGCTAAGCAATATGTCAACCGTTACATTTGAAGCAAAAAAAAAAAAATTACAGCACAATTTCTGCGGTTATTTTTTGCTACTACAATTTACACTCCTGAAGATGATCTCGAAAAGAGATTGAAAGTAGTTGGGAACATTGAGAAATGGATAATAAAATCAACTGTAAAGTTACAGCGCATTTCTTGTATCTTTCAATTATAATACACGAAACATTATCCGTGAGTACGAAAGAATTTTATTAAAAATTAGAAAACATAATGTTTGCAATTTATTTAATATGACATGTCTAAAAGAGAATTTGGCGCCTAAATACACAAATTATACACACACACACACACACACACACACACATATATATATAATCGTTTCACCCCAAGCAAAGCATTCCACTGCCACTATTGCGCTTGGGGCTACATAGGGGCAGGTAAATAGAAAGAGTGGTTAGATATAGGAAATGTCAGAAGTGGGGTGATAGATACTTGGGAGGATGGGAAGAGTGTTTGAAAGAATGGATATATATATATATACATATACATATATATATATACATATACATATATATATATATATATATATAGAGAGAGAGAGAGAGAGAGGTTAATATAATAATATATATCGAAAACATGAAAGTGAATTTCATATTAGAAATGCAGTAAAAACAGAAAGAAGGTCGTAGCTCAAGAACCCCTTTTTTAATCTTAATGAAATTTGGCTCTGCTCAGTGCAGCGGTTGAAGGTGCAATATTAACTTCAAATGTTTCGGGTATTTCGTATCGTTTAAGTTATATCTTGTGAGCATATATATATATAGAAGATAAGAGTTTTATTATATATATATATATATATATATATATATATATATATATATATATATTAAGGCCAAAAATAAAATTGCTTGTGCGTAAAATCTCAAGCTCAGATTCTATTAATATTAAATTTATTAATATTAAAAATAATCCAGGTGTAGGGGTCGATGTAAATTGTATTATCTATTAACAGAGTCAATGTATATTTTTTCCAATAAAACTCCTCAGCAACGATCTTGAATGTAAATAGTATTATCTATGTACAGAGTTCAATGTAAATAGATAGTTGCTGAGGAAGTGAAATGTTTTCGTGCTGAAATGGCCATACAACGAATGTATTTTCTGGAATTTAAAAAATATGTATCCAAACTTATTTATAAATGGAACTTTGTCTCTGTGTGTGTGTGTGTGTGTGTGTGTGTGTGTGTGTGTGTGTGTGTGTGTCTGTGTCTGTGTCTGTGTCCGTTACCTATAGACTCCGAAACGGCTGAACTGATTTTCTTGAAAATGTACACAGTTGTACTCTAAGCGTGAATTTCATAATAGAAATGCAGTGAATTTCATATTAGAAATGCAGTAAAAACAGAAAGAAGGTCGTAGCTCAAGAACCCCTTTTTTAATCTTAATGAAATTTGGCTCTGCTCAGTGCAGCGGTTGAAGGTGCAATATTAACTTCAAATGTTTCGGGTATTTCGTATCGTTTAAGTTATATCTTGTGAGCATATATATATAGAAGATAAGAGTTTTATTATATATATATATATATATATATATATATATATATATATATATATATATTAAGGCCAAAAATAAAATTGCTTGTGCGTAAAATCTCAAGCTCAGATTCTATTAATATTAAATTTATTAATATTAAAAATAATCCAGGTGTAGGGGTCGATGTAAATTGTATTATCTATTAACAGAGTCAATGTATATTTTTTCCAATAAAACTCCTCAGCAACGATCTTGAATGTAAATAGTATTATCTATGTACAGAGTTCAATGTAAATAGATCGTTGCTGAGGAAGTGAAATGTTTTCGTGCTGAAATGGCCATACAACGAATGTATTTTCTGGAATTTAAAAAATATGTATCCAAACTTATTTATAAATGGAACTTTGTCTCTCTGTGTGTGTGTGTGTGTGTGTGTGTGTGTGTGTGTGTGTGTGTGTGTGTCTGTGTCTGTGTCTGTGTCCGTTACCTATAGACTCCGAAACGGCTGAACTGATTTTCTTGAAAATGTACACAGTTGTACTCTAAGCGTCTGCGGGTGTTCTTAGCTATGTTTTGTGTGGAGGTACCCCCGAGAAATATCGAAAATCGATAATCGAAAAATCGGTTTATAGAAGGAGTGGTCCGATTTTAATCAAATTTGATAGACTCATAGACAAAGACATAAGAAACGATATTCAGATGTTTCAAGGTTGCAGTTCTTACAATAGTGCTGAAAATCAATAATATATATATAAGGCAAGATGTTTGCGTGTGTATCTGTTTATCTGTCTGTGTGTCCTTTATACAAATCCACAATTTTTATCCGATTCTCACCAAATTTATACAAATATTCTTTAGGCTGAGTCTGAGCTCCAGGACCATGGATTAGTTTTAAAGCTTTCATTACACCCGAGCAACGCCGGGCTATACTGCTAGTAGATATGTATGTACAGCGCAAATTGTGTGTGTGCGTGTGTGTGTGTAACACCGATTACCATAATTCTTAGAACGAAAGGGACCATAGCAAAGATCCCTTTAGCAATAAATAGAAGCAATTATTTTCTATAGATTATGACGCCGCCAAATACTAAGAAAGATTAAAAAGTAACGGCAATCAAAAAATATGATCGCATCTAACCTTCAAAGTTCCGTTACAAAAAATATTTACTAAATGCAAAATCACTAACGCTATTTTTGCACAGTATTAGGAAAATCGTATAAGTCTTTTTATTTATGCTTGTCAGTTATTATTTGGAAAGATACGCAAGCTTAAAAATTGCTACCCACCAAGCACTTATGAGAGTGCTCGAGATCTTTTTTGCTTGCTACGACTAAATAAGTTCTTTCAGAATAAGATAATCAATTTCCAAGAAAAACGGACTTTTTGCTAAGATCTAAAATGATAAAAACATCAGGGACACTTTTTATCATCTAAACCTAAAGAATCCGTTAAAGATTTGCTGTCACTTAATCTCCAGTTGTATTTTAATTGAGATCTGTTTTAGATTTTATTCGTCTTAACATTGCTTAAGATCAACATTTTTTAATCATTTTACCCCATACAAGGCAATAAAGCCACTAAAATATTATCAAGGAGAGAGAAAAATAAAAGAACAGGAATGAAAAATGCAGAAGATTATGATTGAAAATTACATTTAATTTTTTCAAGATCAAAGTTGACTAGGAAACATGATATCAGTAAAGAATTCCACAAGCGAGAGAAGAAACCATTAATATAGAACTTACGGTTACATTTAATCATTTCAAATGTAAAATAATGAAACAGAGCTACCAATCTAGTCAGTTAAAGTGCCATACGTGATACACGCTTGGGCGATCATGTCTCGAAAGAGACACGACTGACTGGGCAGAAGATTATCCCACAGTAGGTTGTCATTGCTTTCTGCGGTAGATTGGTTGCCGACCAAGGCTATAGAACCCAATCTGTCCTGTTATTTAACCCATAACTGGAAGGAAGAGACGGATTAATACCTTTCCCAAGGGTATTTGCGCGTAAGTGAATACAATGGATTCAACTGGAATTCGAACTCGGCTCCCCGATTTCTCGTTCCGAGCCGATATCCACTGCACCACAACAATAAGATTACTAAAATCATTTAAAATATTGAGGAGGGTAAGGACTAGTTTGCAAGCATTCTTTCACTTGATCTCCTGTTAAAATATTCTGTTATCATTGGTTTCAAATCACAATAACAATAATAAATTTTTATAAATTCGTTTCAGGCTAAATTTTGTCTGTGTGTCCCAACTTGCATAAGCAGAACAAAACAGCGCGTAACGTAAATATTTATTTATTCCACCGCCACCAGGGTGCCAGGATATGACTTGGTCATCTGTAATGTATATGTGTACAGAACTACTCTTATGCTGGCATCCCTCTTTATTACGATGAAGGTGGTACTACTGCAGAGTTGGAATATCAGAGACCAAGTAGCCCTTCTTCTTCTATGTGCCTATGTGCCTTTCAGGTAGTAGGCGATCACGGCCTTCCACGTCTCCTTCTTCCTGGTGGCTCTGAGCACACTATTTCCTGGTAACACCAGGCAAATCCATTCTGTAATCCACCTGCTCAGGCCCTTCAAATATGTTATCCGCAGCTATCCTCTGTCCCTTTTCCCCTCTATCTGGCCTGTTAGTATCAGGTTCTCCAAGCCCTCCTTCCTCATTGCATGTCCCAGGAACTTTAGTTGTCTCTTCCTGACGCTCAATATTAATTTCCTTTTTGTTTCCATCCTTTTCAACACCACATCATTGCTCACATGCTCTGTCCAGGATACACGCTGCATCCTTCTGTAGAACTATATTTCAGCTGCTTCAAGTTTTCCTTCATCATTGATGTGATATTCCCATTACATTCACAGCCAACCAAAATATTTTGTCATTTAAATGTAAATCATCTGCACAACTACATCAGCACTGCCTGATGATGAGAACCTATCTCGAAACATAGAAATTTCATGTCGCAATGTACAATTGATACATAACTATATTATTTTATTAAGCTCTATAATACTCATTATATTGAGCACTGTTCATAATAAAATAAATGCCAGAGCACTCAAAATAAAATAAAAAACCTTGAGTCCTCTTCACCTGGAATTATATATATATATATAGTCATCCGCAGACAGATCTGTTTCGCTGTATCACAGCTCATCAGTACGGTTAGACTCCGATTGCTTTTTAACCCAGGATTGAAACCTGACCGAATTGGCGTCAGTCGGCGGTTCTACCTCTGGGCCATGGGCGCACGGTAGAAGAAGGAGGACCTTTTAGCATGTGTTAGAAATATTATTTACATTGTTCGAACTGCTGTCTTCATCATTATTGCCATGTCTACGACGTTTCGAAATTATAAGGACCTGAAGAAAGCCGGAACGTACAACGTTTGAAACGTCGTAAACATGGCAATAAATATTAGGGCAACAGTCCGAACAATATAAATACTACTTCTCAGAAGTAAAAACAAATACTGTGCTAGAAACCTTTCTCTGAATGTCGATTTTGTAAACTCCTCTAGATAAGTGTGGCACAAGACTGAAAGTATGGGGCACCCAATGAGGTATCGAACTTACTAATCAGTTGTAATATGTTGCTAACCATTACACTACGTCGAGGTGCTCAAAATCATTCTGTGTATGTTTTCAAAACTAAAACATCAACGAAGCATTTATATTTAATCCTTAAGAATGATTAAGTTTTATTCTAACGTTATTTACTATCGCAGATTTTTGACAGGTATTATATGTCAATCCGGGTAACAGGGAATTTCCAACTGAACTATTTACGGCAACAGACTGTTCTCGTTCCACTGCTCACGTTTAATGATGTTTAATTTCTATTTTAGCACTGCTCACTACGCACAGGCACTGGGTTCATTTGCACACTGCTCGGGTCAGGGCTTGAACGCCCAATTACTATGTCAACGCATTCATGTTTTAATCCTCTAGGTTATTTTCCCATGAGACAATAGCCTTATTTTTCGTAATCTTTCTTCTTTAGTGAAAATAAGTGTCACACATAAACACTTTGTTTGTCTATACTTCTGAGATGAGTTAGTATTTACATTAGTTACATCATTCTCAATCCATGTGGGATGCCACTTCCGGTAGCCATGTAGTTATCTCCCTTTAATTTAACTCTCTAAATTATTTGTTTATCACTGCAGTAGCCTGGTATTGAAGTCACAACTCTTTTGGTCAAGGCACTGGAACCGACCATCGTCCTCAATAACATGGCTCAGTGGATAGAGAAGTTGGTTGATTCTAGTGACTTGACCCAAAGAGTTGTGAGTTTAATACCTGGCTACAAGTGTTGAACAAATAACTTAGAAAGTTGAATTAAGGGGAGATAATTACATGGCTTTTGGAAGTGGCATCATACATAGAACGAGAATGATATGGCCCATTGACAGAAATAAAGGTTTTGGTTCGAAATTTCTAGCACCTATAGAAGGCCGGAGCTTACAGCGACCGAAACGTTGTAAAAATGGCAATAAAGATGAGAACAAAAGTCCGAACAATGTAAATAATGCAATCATTTATTTCGTTTTATAATTATTTTTTTTTATAAAGAGTTAATGTCGCACTTAGACAATATTTTTGGATTATCATAGAATTAAAATATAGATGCGGACATGCAAAATATATACATTCAAACAATTTGAATGAAAATAAAAACGAAACAGACATGTTTGGCGTGAGAGTTAATTTCAATTTCAGCTTGACAAAAGGGAAGGACAGTAAGTGAAAATGTGAGGCACTTTGAAATTATTTGTATGATTTTTTTCTATATTTGAAACTTATCATCATCATCATCATCATCATCATCATCAGTCCGTTAAACAGTTTCAGTCGTCAAAGTAGGGGGTGTCTGAGTGCAGAAAAAAGGTGAAAAGCTCAAAATGTTTCTTCTTCTATGTGCCCTATCCCTTCAGAACGTATGCGATCATCGCATTCTACGTCTCCCTATCCCTGGTGGCTTTTAGCACGCCTTCTCCTATTACACCATGCAACCCTCGTTCCATCATTCACCTGATTAGGTCCTTCAAATATGTTATCCGATGCTTTCCCCTGTCTCTTTTCCCCTCTATCTGGCCTGTTAGTATCAGGTTCTCCAAGCCCTCCTTCCTCATTGCATGTCCCGGGAACTTTAGCTGTCTCTTCCTGATGCTGAGTATTAATGTCCTTTTCGTTTCCATCATTCTAAGATCTCATCATTTCTCATATGCTCGATCAGTAGGAGAGATATCAGACGAAATTGGAGGATGCGGTAAAATTTCATAATTCAGGCCATGCAGCTTTTGGACAATTGATTGATAAGCGTGCGGCCGTATGTCGTCGTCGGGCAGCAAAATTGGGACATCTCTAGTCACAAGTTTAGGATGTCTCTTTTTTCAATTTTTCGGGCATACACTAAATTCTTCAACAATACGAGGTTGCTGTTATTGTTTTCCCCTGAAGAAAGAATGCATAATGAATAAACCCTTTGAAAGACCACCATACAGTAACGTTTTTCGGGTACTGTGAAGGTGTTAAGTATTGTTTTGGTGATTCACTTTCCATATAACCACTAACCTACACTCTTATTGCTGTCAAAGAATATCGGATGCAACGACTCGATTCAAAATGTTTTTTTTTTCCCAGTTTGTATTTCTATTTTAAAATTTAAAATTTCTATTTTAAAATAGAAATATATATTTTATTCTTCTTACACTATTCCACACAATTCCACACATTCTAACCCGCCGACAACCAACCTTCTGATGAAAACCTGATGATGAGAATTCTGCATAAATCCTGAAAGTTGTAGGGAGTTCGTTTAAGTATGACACAAGGCCAAATCAAAGAAATATAAACCATTTCCCTACGACTTTAAAATAAGTGATAATCAGTGGGAGGAATGTCAGGTGAATATGAAGGATGCGGCAAAATTTCATAATTCAGGCCATGCAGCTTTTGGACAATTTTAGTGATAAGCGTGCGGCCGTGTGTCGTCGTCGGGCAGCAAAATTGAGTCGTTCCTATTAAGGAATCTAGGATGTCTCTTTTTCAATTTTTCGTGCATACACTCAATTTCGTCACAATATGAGGTTGTTGTTATTGTTTTCTTTTGAGGCAAGAATGAATAATGATTAACCCCTTTAAAAGACCATGAGTTAGTATTTACATTAGTTACATCATTCTCATTCCATGTGGGATGCTACTTCCGGTAGCCATGTAGTTATCTCCCTTTAATTTAACTCTCTAATTTATTTATTTGTTTATCACTGCTGTAGCCTGGTATTGATAACAATGAATAACAATTAACCTTTTAGAGGGCAGTAGAGGTTTGGGGCACTGTTTTGGTGATTATCTTGAATCTAACCACTGGTTCACTCTCTTGTTGTCAAAGAGTATCCATTTCTCTTTGCATATCCGATACAAAAATTGTTCTTTTTCCCAGTTTGTACTCATATATTAAGATTATTCGACATTGTTTCATTGTAAGTATTTTAATTCGTCTTATGAGTAACTGTCATGGTGGTATCACCCACAACGGAATGAACTCATCCAACCATTTCATATACCTCCCCTCACAAGAGGCGAGAGTAAGTAGCCAGTAGATAGCCTTGGAGTAGCCTGAGAGAGTGGCACGAAGAGAGCGCCTTGAACTCGGCCGAGAGTCGTCTATGAATACTGCTACCGTAACGACAATTACGAGTCCCAGTTCGAGGGTCGAATTATAGTATAACACACTAACCTGTATTACCGTTCTAATAACAACGTTCCAAGTGTTGTATTTTGCCGTGTTTAATGTATATTCGTTATTTCCTATTTTGGTTGTTTTGTATTTTTCTTACTGGACATTTAATCGGGTCCACGACAGTAACAATATATTGAAAGAAAATTTATCTGGAAAGAAAATAAGTTACAAATAAGTCAAGATATTTTTATATACTAAGAATTTTACATCGTTAGACTACCTGATCCACAACCAACCAAAATATGCGTCATTTCATCTTTTTTTTTTTTTTTTTTTTTTAATCATTTCGCCCCGAGCAAGGCAGAAACGCCACTGATGTGCAGGGGGTTACATAAATGTAGAAAGATTAATTAGAAAAGAGTGAGGAGTACAAGCTAGTTAGAAAGGAACAATAGAAAGCTGAGAAAGCAGGTGCAATGACAGATACATGGGCGGAGAGAACGTGAAGATTATACAGGGGAGGGGAGAGAGCTAGAGTCCAGTGGTTAGTAGGTGAGTATTAACTTTGCTTTTAGATTTCTGGAGGTCGTAGCCGTCAGGAAAGCAAGAATACGGGAGTGAGTTCCACAGGCGGGAAGTGCGAGAGAGGAAGCTGCAGGAGTAGAATTGTCGTCTGCGTTTGGCTAACCTGACTGTGAATGGGTGGGACCCAGTTGCCAGTCTGGTTGCACGGGTAAACACCTGTTGAGGAGGCATCAGTGACTTAAGCTCATCCGAGCAGAAGCCATGAAAGTATTTATAGAAGAGACAGAGGGAGGCCACATTTCGACGATGGGAAAGTGGCTGCAGACGAGTCACCAGATCAGTACCTATCACATTACAGACTCTCCTTTGGAGCTTGTCAAGAACACTGAGGAGAACGGCAGGGGCACCTGACCATACTGTGACAATATATTAAACATTCGCAAAAGTCTTTACCATTGCATTCAGCATCTTGTATTTTTCGAAAAAGAAAAGAGAGGACTTTTGCAAACACATGTCACATACATGCATACAAACTCAAAAGAACGGTGTTTTGGGAAACCCACGAGGGTGCTCCCCGAATACTACAAACTTACTTTAAGTCAGAAGTCAGTCTACCTTTCCTCACTTCCCTGAATATCCTTATAATAACCACTTTCTACTTTCTTCTTTTCATACAAATCAGACGCCCCATTCATTGTGCTTTTACCATGAGTGACTTTTAACTCTTGTATAGGATGAACAATATGAGCATGTGAGAGGAAAGATAAAAAAAGAGATAGAAGCAATGTTGGTGTGCGAGACTGTGCCTGGGTCTTCTGTGTGTGTGTGTGTGTGTGTGTGTGTGTGTGTGTGTGTGAGAGAGAGAGAGAGAGAGAGAGAGAGAGAGAAAGAGAGAGCGAAAGGTTTGAAAATTACTATTATCTGCTCGCTTGAGGCGTCTTTCCATGATTTACCTCTCCTTTGGGAGTTGAACCATAATAATCACGTAGCGATGTAAAGGAAAGTACCGAAGAGACTTAAGCAATTTTTGTACAGGTACCAAAACACCGTCAGCGGATGTGCGTTGCGGTGCAGTGGGTATCGGAACAAGAAATCGGGGAACCGACTTCGAATTCCAGTTGAATTTTTTACATTCACTTACTCCTACATCCAGTTATAGGTTAAATAATAGGACAGATCGGGTTCTATTACCTTGGTTGGTAACCAGTCTACTGCAGAAAGCAATGGCAACCTACTGCAGGATAATTGTAACTTCTACTCCAACAGTTTCTTTCCTCGCACTTTCCGACTGTGGAATTCTCTTCCACACGATTGCTTCCCCGACGCCTATAATCTCCAGGAGTTTAAATGTAAGGTCAATAGACACCTCCTAACACACTAACCTGCTTCCATTCTATCAAACACTCTTCCCATCTGCCCAACCCTCATCCTCGCTATCCTTACTCATCTGTCACCTTCCTCCTGATATTCCCTATGTCTAACTACTCATTCTCTTTACCTTCTCTTATATAACCCCATGCGCAATAGTGGCAGTGGAATGCCTTGCTTGGAGTGAAATGATTAAAAAAAAAAATCTTCTGCCCAGTCAGTCATGTCTCTTTTGAGACATGATCGCTCAAAGCGTGTATCACGTCTGGCATTTAAATGACCAAAACCTGACCTTACATCAAACCTGACC
The DNA here is from genome assembly GCA_037127315.1 of Ascarosepion bandense. Lineage (NCBI taxonomy): Eukaryota > Metazoa > Mollusca > Cephalopoda > Sepiida > Sepiidae > Ascarosepion > Ascarosepion bandense. The sequence goes on from JBBBDQ010000653.1 coordinate 3,422,366, forward strand.
TTACATCACATTCAGCTTCTTCTTATTATTATTAGTAGTAGTAGTATTAATGGGCGTGTGGCCAAGTGTTTAAAACGTTTGTTTTTTTAGATAGGTTCGAATCTCACCATAGTCGAATTCTCATTGATTATATTGATCTGAGAAGGCGATCACAGCGCACGGCACATTTGGAAAGTATCTAAAACCTCCACGGCAGGTTAACCAAAGCATTGTGACTTAAATTGTGTTGACGGAAACATTCGGAAGCCGGTGTTGGTTGTTCTAGGACAAAGGTACAAGACATCGTGCCCGAAGGTTTGAGCGTGTTGGCCTTGTTAAAAAATATTGACGATGACTGTTTTTTTTATTTTTCTCTTCTATATTTCTGATAATATTCTTTTTTTCTTTTCTATATTTCTTTATTTCATGAAGACATGTTTAATTCAAATTATTGTTAATTTTAGCATTCCTCAATCCGGTGATGAGATGTAAATCACCAATGATAGTGGAACTCATACAATCATTTTTTTTTTTTTTTTTACTAGATTTTCACCCAATACTATGACAAGATACACTTAACATTGCCGATGATGGAATCGAGTGTGTGACATCGAGCAAGTGAATGTGGATTATGAGGATAAGTAAGATAGATAACATGATGAGCTCGAGATTATAGTGATTGGTTAATTGGCTTTTGCTTATTGACCATTTTCTTCATTTTATTTTTCGCCATTTCATTGCAAATTTACCGTCTTCTTTTTCTTCTTCTTCTTTTTCTTCTTTTTCTTCTTTTTCTTTTGTCTTCTTCTTTTTCTTTTTTCTTTTTTCTTTCTTTTTTCTTCTTTTTATTTTACTTCTTCTTTTCTTCTTTTTCTTTTTCTTCTTCATCTTTTTCTTCTTTTTCTTCTTCTTTTTATTTTACTTCTTTATCTTCTTTTTCTTCTTCCTTTTCTTTTTTCTTCTTTTTCTTCTTCCTTTTCTTTTTTTCTTCTTTTTCTTCTTCTTTTCTTCTTCTTTTTCTTCTTTTTCTTCTTCTTTTTATTCTACTTCTTTATCTTCTTTTTTCTTTCTTCCTTTTCTTTTTCTTCTTTTTTCTTCTTCCTTTTCTTTTTCTTCTTTTTACTTCTTTTTCTTCTTCTTCTTCTTCTTCTTCTTCTTCTTTTTCTTTTCTTTTCTTTTTCTTTTCTTTTCTTCTTCTTCTTTTTCTTCTTCTTCTTTTTCTTTTTCTTCTTTTCTTCTTCTTTTCTTCTTTTCTTCTTTTTCTTCTTCTTTTTCCTTCTTCTTCTTTTTCTTTTTCTTCCTTTTCTTCTTCTTTTTCTTCTTTTCTTCTTCTTTTACTTCTTCTTCTTTAATGTCTTATCTGAATCTTAATGTCTTCATTGTTACCAACTTTCTCCCCTCTTCTTCTCACGTTCTTTCTCTTCCTTTTTAATTACACTCTTCTTTTCCCATGTTTTTTTTTCTTTTCTTCCACATCTCCCTTTGTATCTTCCATTACAGCTAATATTACCTCGAGTTATATATTCCCTGCTATAATTACCGCCATTACATGACTGCCAAGTCTTGGAAGACAGCCTCGTTTCACTTAAGTATAAAAAAAAGTCCTTATGTCATATTTTTACAATTTTAAATTATTTATTTTACATTTCCTTCATTAATTTCGCCTTTGAATTTTTCCCTGCCTAAAACTGGTTCAATGATTCACCCAATGCAAGACGCAAGACCCACTCAGATAGAAAGTTGAAAAATGAAATTGTTTCATGAATAGAAGAAGAGGGTGTAGGAAGTACAGATTAGGAGGATATGTAGGATAGATAACAGTTGATCATGATTTCAAGTTAATATTGTTGTAATCGATAAAGTGCCCCCTCAGTTGTCTGTTCTACACAAAAGTAAATCAGGTTTTTATAGAAAGTTAATTTTTTCCTCCTGAGACAGCCAGTTGGTTAAGTGCCATACGTGATACACACTTAAGCGATCATGTCTCGAAAGAGGCATAACTGAGTTGGCTAAGGTTTTCCAGCAGTAGGTCGCCATTACATTCGTCAGAAGACTGGTTGCAACCAAGGCTATAGAACCCAATCCGTCCTGTTATTTAACCCACAGTTGGAAAAAGAAGACACGAATAATACATTTTCTTGGTGTATTTGCGCGGAAGTGAATGCAAGAAATTCAACTTGAATTCGAACTCGTTCTGCTGATTTCTCTTTCAGAGCTGACATCCAATGCACCACTGCATTACAACACACTTCATAATAGAAAGCGATAGTATCTGTTTTTTGTTGTTTTTTTTTTTATTAACAAATTCTGCTTCACAGAAATTACGTTGGAAAAATATCAGAATAAAATGAGTACATGCCGATTAAAAAATAATCTTTTTAAAATCAACTTTAATGTGGCAATTTTTATTTTTCATTTCAGCTTGATATTGACTTTACTAGTTTTACAAACGTCACTGAAAAGTTGTTTTCTCGTTCTGATAGGTGCATTCCTGGTACTCCCGATAAATATCGAAAATCGATAATCGAAAAAATCGGGTTATAGAAAGAGTGGTCCGATTTTAATCAAATTTGATACATTCATAGAAAAAGACATAAGAAACGAAGGTTCAAGGTTGCAGTTCTTACAATAGTGCAGAAAATTGATAATATATATATATATAAAAGGCAAAATGTTTGTGCGTATGTGTCTGTTTATCTGCCTGTATGTCTGTATTTTTTCAGCCCTTTTATTTTAGTTTTTGCTTCGGGTTTGACTCTAAGTCGGTATAATTGTAGTTCTTAGTCTCAGCCATGATACCATTTACTCAGAAGACTTATTTAGCCTTCAAAATTCAGTTTACGACCAAAAAACTTATTTGATATTGATACCAGGAAATCAAAATTTGACTTACATCCATTCATTTTTCTTTCAGTCTACGGTTTCGCTTTAACTGGAAACAACTACTGCTAGTATATATATATATATATATATATATATATATATATATATATATATATATATATATATATATGTCTGTCAACAGTACATATATAGAAAAAAAATTTTCGGTCAATTATTGACAAAAATTACATTTCGCTTACGGTTTCCTTTGGATTCTTTTTATTTAAAGTCATCATGATAAAGATAACCTTTAGTTGAAAAGAGATGAAAGAGACAGTCTTCGTGACACAGAAACACATATTAAATAAACCAGTTCATGTAGGAAAGAAAAACCTTATAAAAGGAAATATTTACGTTTCTTTCGACGGTTGAGGATAAAAGTGGTAGGTCCGTTAATATATGCGTACGCTCACACTTTAAGGCACAGAGTCAATCCAGAGATAACGTGTATATTCATTAAACTCATTTATTTTTTTTAAAAAAGAATGTGATATAAACGGAGATTTGAAGAAAATAGAGTTTATTCGAGTTGGTTAAAAACTAAATTTCAACAGGCCAGTTTGGATCGGATATTATTTCTAATAATTTCCTTTTTCTATGCAGGCCAGCAATTGTTTTAATGGTGCGTGGGGTGTTTTTGGTTAAATTCGAATAATCTAGAGATGCCGAATCCAAAAATAATGTTAATTTTTTAATATCGTATTTTTCTTCTTCAGAATAGCATATTATACGTAAACATTTTGGGTTTCGGTTTGGGTTTTGTTTAACAGCATATCAACCTCTACTAGGCAGTTGATATTAGTCGGCAGTTAGCCGAATACTAAGGAGTCAGCTTTCTGTGGAAGATTACCAAGTTCCTAACATTATGGGTACGTTAAGTCGATTAGCAACTGGCATATTTCGATTATAACCTTCAGTGCGAAAACTACTTCACAACAATTATATGAAACCCAGATGTTTGAGCCATCAAAAATTAAATAGCATTCATAGTTTGTTTTTTTGGGGTGGGGGGAATTTGTTTGCTTGTTTATTAGTTTTGTGTGGGCTTTTCTTTTTACATTAGGTATTAAGAATTGATTTGAACATTAAGCGAAGTTTTCTATAAATATTTTTTTTCATACTAAAGCTCTCTTCAGCAAAATGTAGAATTAAACAATAAAAATGAACTTGATTTTTTAAATCAGAATATCAAAATTCGTTAAGAAAAAAATAAAAGTTGGCTTGCAGCAAAATGTGTAAGTCAGTGTGATTTTAATGCAAATATTTACGACTTTTATACATTTTTAAATTCATTCACAACATTCAGAGTCGAGTGTTTTCGGGGCTTCAGATTGTATGCGCTTTGTTTTCAATTGGTTATGTCAACCGCCCTGCTTCTTTAAACATCTGACATTTGCACATTTCTATTTTTTGCAATTTGCGCTATAATATTTTTGCCTAACTTCATCTTTGTAAATTATTTTTGTAGCCGTTTTTCTGTTTTTAGATTAAATAAAACGATCCTTTAAATCGAAATAGAGTTCTTCTGATTGGTTACCTTACAAAGTCTCATCAAACTAGGTACCTCCACTTAATTCGTTAAAAACAGCATAGTTTGAATAAAAAAAAAAGTCCCAAACTTTATAAAAATGAACTATTTCAATCAAAATATTTTTTATTATGAAGAGGAAAGATCGTAGTAATTTTAAATTATTTTTACAAAGTTTTTAATCCCTTCGAACATGTTCAAAATTTTATCAGAAAATCTTGTTTTTATTTGAGTTAAGACTGTTTACAATGGAAAACGCAATGATGACATCATCCCCTTTTTTTCCGGTGACAAACACATTAATTTGGAAATTCTTGGAAAAAAATCTTGCAAAAATCTTGCAAAAATCAAATAATTGTCGGATTTTAATGAAACTTTCAATACTCATTCACTATTATTTTTGTTTGGAAATTATTAATATTTAAAAATCTTGGTAATATTTTTTTTTACCTCTGCTACCCCCTCCACGTAAATCCATGAAATCTTAATCAATTTTAAAGTGCTGCGATCTATAATTTTATTAGCTAAACGCAGACTTGTTGGGGGAATATATATCATCAATGTTTTTTTAATGTTGCCTCTGTATCCGAAAATCTACTCCTAAGAGTAAAATAAAAAATGCAATAAAACTCTGATATTATTTAGTTTGATAAGCTTTTAATTACTTCAATATATAATAAATAATAATTATTTTTGTAGTCGTTTTTCTGTTTTTGGATTAAATTAGCGTATGGATCAGTCAGTTAAGTGGCATACGTGATACGTGATAGGATGTGCGTTGTGGTGCAGTGGATGCCGGCTCGGAATGAGAAATCGGAGAGCCGAGTTCGAATTCCAGTTGAATTCCTTAAATTCACTTACGCACAAATACCCTTGGGAAAGGTATTAATCCGTCTCTTCCTTCCAGTTATGGGTTAAATAACAGGACAGTCTACCGCAGAAAGTAATGGCAACCTACTACGGGATAATCTGAAGTTGAGTAAAGTATTAAGAAACAGGACAATTTCACTAGAAACAAAGAAGAGAGTGCTGTATTGCTATGTGTTGTCAGTTCTTCAATATGGCAGTGAATGTTGGACAATATCATCAAAGATGAAGGAAAAACTTGAACCAATTGGAATGTAGTTCTACTGAAGGATGCTGTGAATATCATGGATCGAGCATGTGAGCAATGATGAGATTTTGGAAATGATGGAAATGAAAAAGAAATTAATACTGAGCGTCAGGAAGAAACAGCTTAAGTTCCTGGGACATACAATGAGGAAAAAGGGCTTGATACTAACAGGCTAGATAGAGGGGAAAAGAGAAATGGGAAAGCAGCGGATAACATATTTGAAGGACCTAATCAGGTGGATGACGGAACGAGGTTTGCATGGTGTAACAGGAGAAGGCGTTCTAAGAGTCACCAGGGATAGGGAGACGTGGAAAGCCATGATCGCCTACGTCCTGAAGGGACAGAGCAAATAGAAGAAGATCCTTGAGAATGGTACGAATCCATCTCTTCTCCCCCAACTATGCGTTAAATAACAGGACTTATATTTACAAAAATCATTGTTAGTCTTGAAAGAAGTGTTAATAAGCTGGAAACTTTTCAGAGAGACAGAGAGAGAGCTATTTGTTTAACGGCATATCAACCTCTGTGGTTTATTTAATTACAAAAAGGTGGAGTTTTGAGGTATTTTTTTAATGTTTAGTTATAGTGAGAAAGTTGATTTAGTTAGATTTTAATGAATTTTTTTTGTTTTTATTTTACGATACTGAAAATGTCTTCTAGTTTTGTATTCAAAAATGTATGTTCATAATTTGTTTTCCTTCAAATATGTGTGATGGAAATATTTTTTCTTCAAAACTGTATTATTGGAATAAATTTTTCATTCAAAAATGTATATTTTTCTATAAAAGTCTATTTTTATAGTTTCATAGTGTTTTGACCCCAGTTTGGTGGGGTACCTATTTGCACATTGCTGGGACCCTAACAGGTGCTACCACCCCGGGTCAGGGTGGACCTGGAAACAACAGCAAGTGAGAGGTGGTTCCATGCTCTTCACAACCTCTCAATCAGAGGACTTGCTGCCGGATGCAGTTTACCGTCATGCCCAGGACCAGAGAGAGAGAGACAGAGAGAGAGAGAGAGAGAGTGGGGGGGGCTGTGGCTAAACAGTTTTAATTAGCTCGGTGTTTAATGTTGGTCCTCATACACTTTAGAACACCGTCTCGTATTCCAGACTTGGGTTGATTTCTCCCTAGACCCATCTATCAGAAATTGAGAAAGGAGCAGCCCGCGACCGAAATATACTTTGAGCGTCACATGCACAGATTCGAGAATTTTCGCCTTAAATTACACAATTACGAAATAATGCAGGGGGGTGCGGAATTGTCCAACTCCCCAGCATACTCCTCACACCAAATGCCAGACACCCATCACGTTTGTCACCTCATTCTGTACATGTCACTGAAACTTTTTTTTCTTTTCGTTCTCTTTTTTTTAACATGAAGATTGCTAAAGCATTAGCTTCGTTTTAAATACTTCCGTTACGAGGTTGGCGTCATTGTTAGGAAGATAATGTGACCAGCGCTGACTGAGGCAGGCCAATGGGAAGCTGCACAGCTAACAATTCCAAAGGTCGTCGTTGTTGTCTGCGTCTGTTCATACTCACGTAGATACGGGTCAGCCATTTTTGCCGTAACATCAGCACGTCATTGCGAAGGAGAATTGACGCGTCTGTCGTTGCATATGAAACCCCGAAAAACCGAGAACAGACGACCATGACGAGATTTCTCTCTTATTGTTTATTTTATCATTCTGTTGATATTAAATTCAATAATGTATTATATTAGACGTTCAAACATTTCGTACAGTTATATCTCTGATATAAAATGTCATAAAGTAATTTTACTGTCGACTATTCATTTAGTCAATTTCATTTACTATATTGATGAGGATAATTTTTGAATAAAGGATTGCTGATATTGCTTAATTGTTTGAACTTGCTACGAAACCTAAAGCAAGTACATTTTTGTCTACAGTAGAATACATTTGTTTTTCAAAGCAATTTTTTTAGAACTAATTCAACCCCAAGTGGGTTAATAATGCTTCTAGGGCCCAAGAAGTTACTGGGAGCGAGAAAAGATAAATAAAGGAAGAGGATTCAAGAATATAGAAGCTGGCGTTACATTTAGATTTCTGAAGATTGTAGGTGATAAGGAAGCAAGAAACCGGAAGAGATATCTGCAGGCAAGAAGTGAAAGGAAATAAACTGTTAGAATAGAACAGGCAGTTGAATATTCATGGTTCAACGGTAAAGCGATAAAATTTAGTAGCCAATCTAGTAGAAAACTTAAATTCATACGATCTAGACTCCAAGCAGAAAAACTCATCATATGTACAATCATCTTGATAAGGGCATAATTCCGTAGCTAGCACTTAAAGGAAACGGAATCTCTTGGAATAGAAGATTAGAAAAAGTCTCTTAGAGCAGTTTATAATAAAGCGAAAATAAACTCGATAAAAATGGCAAATGACACTTACGTCGGTGAGAAAGTTACTGAAGAATGGTTGCCAGGTTTGGATCGATTACCGTAAAACCACTTCTTTGAATTTTGTCAAGAATTAAGGGATTTAGAATAGAAGCATTAGACTTAAAGTGTGATTCGGGTCAGCCATGCTTTATCTTTACAAGAATCAGATTATACCAAAAATGGCGTATTGTTGCTATGACTGGTCTTGGATCTTCCTAATCTTTACTCTCCCATATTCGACGTCTCCTGCCTCTCGCTTCTCGCAATGCAAATATTTAGATGCACTCTGCACTTTAGTTCTGCCAGTTCCGACGTTTACACCTACGACTCGCTATGCTACATACACAGAATTGAATGTAAACATGTTATGGAAATTAACGAATTTTAACGAAACTTGGTTATAAGCAACCGACAATTTGTAATGAATTATTTTGAACATTATTTTTACCGATACTCGTATTTAAGTAGATTTTCTGTTTTTAATTAAACAGTATTTTTATATTTATATCTACCGGCCTGATTATTTACGATAAATTTTTATTACGAAAATGTGTGCTATCCAGCAGGATTCGAATCACCCATGTTTTCTTCGTATTCCACTTATAAAAAATTTCACATCCGACATTTATCCCAAGAACTGCTGCTTTATGAAACAAAGATCTGTAAGAATGTTTTCCTAGATACTCCAAACTTAACACCTTCAATTCAAGTGTCAATAGATATATATCCTACTTATCTTTATAATCTTCAATTCCTTCTACATCATCTTATATTCATATCATAACACTCAGTATTCCTCTATCATTAGTAGCTCTCGAGCCTTTGTATTGGGTAAACTTTACTATGATAAAACCATTTTTTAATTTAAAGCCTCTCCATGGATTTTTTTTTTTCCAAAGTAGTTTAATACAATGTTTAAAATAACTCCAACAAAAATTCTATATTAAGTTTAGGATTAAAAAAATACATTAGAAACTCAATAAAATAAATTCTGAACTAAGCAAAAATATAATATAAAATCCGCTCAAAGTTTCAGTGTTTATTTGTTGTTTTTTTTTTTGTTTTTTTTTGTTTTGTTTTTTAAAGAAAATCCGGTTTTGAACTGCGTATGGTGTATCGGTAGCGTAGTGCTTGTCGAAGCGGAATATGAAGATAGCGTGCCAAGTTCAAATTTCATCTCCGTCTGTTGTGTTCACTTTCGCACGAATTCTCTTGAAAAAAAGCATGGATCTATTTCTTCTATCACTAACAAAGAAGCTCTCCAATTTTCGAAATCCACCAGTCTATGAAAAAAAAAACCAAAAAAAAAAACCTAAATTCCAAAATAGTAGAGAACCAAACGGGAAAAGGTTACGCTATCAAAAAGCCATGACAATTAAAATTTTATACTAATGTTCACTCTATACAAAAGCCCAAGAGGCATTCAAGATAGAATTTTATTGACGGTGGTTTTTGTGAGAGCAGCAAGAACGTAAAGTTAGAGGCGCAGTTTAGGAGGATATGTAGGAAATATAACGGTTAACAGGGTAACATTGTAGTCAGCAAGCATCCTCTTGGGAGTGGGTTCCACAATGTAAAGCAGTTACAGTGTAACTTTCTTACTAATGGAATACGAAGGGTATGTGGGTGGTTTGTCTCCATGTATGGAGTATGTATAGAATGGCGAGTCTTGGGGGAATTGAGAAATGTAGTATGTCGTGAGATTTTTTTATGAGCTATATATATAGTACTGTACAAAAGTATTAGGACAAGAACTATTTTATCATTGATGAGGCATATTGACAGAAAATAACAAATTTAATTAAAGTAATTTTATTTGAGTTACTCAAAAGATGCTTTAACAAGAAAAATACTTGTTACAAAATAAATGTATTTAGTATAACAGCCTTTTGCTTTGATCACAGCCTTTATTTTGTCAGGCATTGACATCATAAGTTTCTTCATTGTATTTAATATTATCTCCTGCCAAGCTGCTTGTATTTGTTCCGAAAGTGTGTCTTGCAAAGTAACATTAGATTTATCAATTTATTATCCAAAATATCCCATAGATGCTCAATAGTATTGAGATCAGTGCATTATGGGGGCCAATTTAAATGCCGAAGCCTTCCTTCCTCTTCCTTTTTTAGTTAAATAATCAATATTTATTAGCATTTTACTTAGTTCTTCAGCCTGTATCTGAATTTTCGTGAGGTTTTTAGGAAAATCACTCCTGATATATATATATATATATATTGTACATCTGTACAATATATATATATATATATATATATATATATATATATATATACACCGGATATATACACATATATGTGTATATGTACACCGGATTGTAACGGATTTAGGTTCTGTTTGTTAATGGTTTTTTTCGGAGGTTTATTTTAGTATAAATTTACAACCTGCATACTTACAGAGTCTATGTAGTTATTATAATATATATATATATATATATATATATATATATATATATATATATATATTGAAAGAAACACAATGAAGGCCAGTAATCACTTATGTCCTCAAGTGATATGACATTTATGAAATACGGTCAGGAACAAATATAGTAAGCTAGCTCTGAGACCGTTAAAAATAGCTACAAGTTGAATAGCTAGCGAAAATCAATGGGAAATATGCAATTGACAGACTGAGATTTGATTATAAAATACAATATTTCTATAAGCGAATCCCCTTTTATATTTATATTTTACGCTGTAAATATAATTTAATATGTCTGGAACTTCGAAAAAGCCGATCACAAAACCCGGTAAAAAATAGTTCGAATAGACACCATCCTTCTAGACGCAAAATATAATAGACTGACTTAGGACTAATAATAAGGTTAAATGGAAGTGGTAGAGTGGATCCTTCATCAAAATAACTCATCCAAATTTTAGACCGTGCAAATTTCCATTCAATGTCTGCATGGTTTTCAAATCACTAGAGTTACATTATCAGGAAGTAATCAGACGTTTGGAAAGCAGTTATGTGAGCCTCTGATATTTCAGCGCCAAAAACAAAAAGCTCCTTTTTGGTCCTAAAGGTGAGTGATTACCAACAGGACAAATGGGTATTCGCCACACTCGGAGATAGCTATGGGACACTGTTCTGGTCGTTCTTTAGCTTAACTAAGCGATATCAAGATTGAAGATGAACCAAAGTTTACCAAACTGATGGGAGAATTACTGTTCATGGGATACCATGTATTAATTAACATGCTGATTGCTATGATTTCGAATGCATACCAAGAAACTGAAAACCATGCAGACACGGAATGGAAAATTGCACGGTCTAAACTTTGGGTGGGTTATTTTGATAACGTCTGTGTGTTATATTTTGCGTATACTTAAGCACCTTTTCTGTAGATGTGTGACACCCAATAAGAACCAAAAACACCGTAGAAAGTCCATTAAGGGGATTATAAAGTGACTGATATATATATATATATATATATATATATATATTAGGCATCCACATACAAGCCTATTTCGCTCTATCACAGCGCATCAGTGTGGCTAGACACATCCACTTGCTTCTAGCAGGAATCGAAACTCGACCGATTTGGTTTCAGTCGGAGTTGCTACCCCCTAATATATATATATATATATATACATCTATATATATATATATATATATAATTTTTACAACGTCGGTTTCAGTCGGAGTTGCTACCCCCTAATATATATATATATATATATACATATATATATATATATATATATAATTTTTACAACGTCACGGGATTCCAGCAGTACGATTCCTCTAATTTCGTCAAAATGAGGTTGACTGTGTTTGTTGTCCGCCAATCTTTATTCAACCTCAAATATCGGTAGCACTTTATGAGAGCTTGCCGATATTGAATGCAGTTTTCCTTTTCCTTGATTGGTTGGCATCACATCTAAGATATTGCTGGAGGAGGGTGAGATTAATTCTCACCTTCCCAGAGGTATTTGAACAAGAATTCGAATACTGTATACCAATTTCCATTTGCAAGACATTAACCATTACACTACTGATACAATCATTTATAATGTTAACGTATCACAAAAGCTCACACAAAAAAACAAATATTTAAAGAGTAAAAAGACAGTTTTCATTATTTCTCTTAAGAAATAAAATCTAATAATTATGAAAAAACATGAGACTCAAATTTTCAGATAATAAATTAATATATATATATATATATATATATATAAAAGAAAAAATTAAGCAGACGCACAGAGGGAAAAAAATAACAATCTTTCCGACGCCAATCCCATTCCAAATTTTAATGACTTTGGCATCCGGTCACGTGTTCACCTCGCAAGAAAATGGTCGAATGTGGGTCGCTCAGCTGGGACTCGCTAAGGAATACTTCACAGGCCGCTCGAGACTACGCCATTTCGCAGCAGGCCGTTGTTTTTCCCCTGGTAAACAATATACATGTCCCTAAAAAAAGCGTGTGTGTTATTTGAACGTGAAAATAAGAAAGCCACAAAAGGCAGAATCGGAAAATTAATCTCACACATAAGAAAAAGTCAAGAGAAAAACTACGTCGCTACGGTGACTTTTACGAGCATATTTTATTTTGTGTGTTGATATTTTAAATAACTGATTTGCTTTCTAGTCAACATAATTAATACAACTGTTGCCTTGCATACAGTTTTCTTGACGTGTAAATATTTGTAAGATTTGTTACCGATATTCAACACGGTTCTGAATGAAAATTATTTTGGGGTATTTTTATAGTAAAATAAAATAAAAATTGCAACACATTTCTATAATAAAAGATTAGCAGCTAGCATTATATAATTTTTATTACTATTATTATAATATTATTATATAATAATATAATAATATATATATGTTATATAATATATATTATTATTATATAATAATAATATATTATTATTATTATTATTATTACTATTATTATAATAGCCTTTACTCTGTCAGTACTGCTGACCTTAATTCACGACGACCATCATTTTTGTGGGTTGGATCTTGTTTGTTTTTGTTTTTTTGTTTTTGCTGTTTTTAACTAAAATTATAAGCAACCTATTTACTTCCAAAGGCCCGGTTTTCTCTGTATTTATGAAGTAAGTCTTCATGGCGTCTTTGCATCGTGAAATTATTAGCAATTAATTTAAGTTTAGTTATAATCGTTCATTCCATTCAGTAATTTACATATTAATTCCTGATCACAGACAATCCTTTGCTTTCTGATTTTCATCCCATTTTTATACTAATATGCAATGCATTTCCATTATATATATATATATATAACATAGTGATGTTCCACGTATACTGTCTTAATATGTATAGGAAAAACTACTAAAAAGTTGTAAGTTTAAAAATGTATTTTTTGACAGTATTTGTTTATTTCTATTATTATTAATATAAATAAACAAATACTGTCAAAAAATAGATTTTTAAATTTACAACTTTTTAGTAGTTTTTCCTATATATATATATATATATGTGTGTGTGTGTGTGTGTGTGTGTGTGTGTGTGTGTGTGTGTGTAGTCATCCGCAGACAGATCTGTTTCGCTGTATCACAGCTCATCAGTACGGTTAGACTCCGATTGCTTTTAACCCAGGATTGAAACCCTGTCGGCGATTCTACCTCTGGGCTATGGGCGCTCGGTAGAAGAAGGCAGCCTTTTTAGCGTTTATATTATCATAATACACGCCCAATAGCCAGAGTGTTCTAATTCATTACGGAATGAGCGATGCGTACATGCCAGAGTAACAACTGTTTTTCAAAGTCTATCATTCTTCCAGAGTGCTCAATCAGGGTGTGAGAGCGTATATTCATGTAAAGAGGACTGAAGGTTTTACAATTTTGAGTTCTCTGGCATTTACTTTTATTTTTTAAAAAAGTGCTTAGTACAATAAATATTGTAGAACATTATATAATTATATAATTAAATTTGTTATACAATTAAAAATTAAAAATACATTGCGACACGGAAATTTCTATGTTTCGAGATTTCGTTCTCGTCACCAGGCAATGTCACATGTTACTTGTGAAAATGAAAAAATAAGTTTGTTATTTACACATATGAGAAGATATAAAATTTATGTGTGTGTTTTATTTAACTAATCAGAATAAAGATTCACTTTACAATCTGACAATAAGAAAGAACAAATAGTTAACCTGTAACAATCTAACACGTTTCATTTTTACAAAGCTTCGACAGAGACTGAGAGAAAACAAAAAAAAAGAGACAAAAACACTGGTATTTTTAGATTTTGTTTGCTTTATTTTTCATTGATTAGACACACCCTCTGTCTGTTTTATAAATATTTTCATGGCTTCTGCTCCGACAAACTTAAGTCACTGGTGCCCCAGCCACATGAGTTTACTCGTGCAACCAGACTGGCAACTGGGTCCCACCCATTCACATTTAGATCAACCAAATGCAACCGACAATTATATTCCCTCTGCTTCTTTACTCGCACTTCCCGCCTGTGGAACTCGCTTCCATATTCTTGCTTTCCTGACGGCTACAACATCCAGGAATTTAAATGCAATGTCAATATCCGTCTCTTAACCACTTGACACCAGTTCTTTCTACGCCACCCTGTTTATATTTTCCTTTCTCTCTATTTTTGCAACTGTCATCACACCTCTATTCCCATCCTTCCCTTGTTCCCTTCTCCGACGCCCCCTGTAACTGGTTCGTCTTTCTGTTAACTCTCCTCTTATCTAATCTTTTTTCTCTTATCGTTGTGGAGTTATTTTAGCAGTGGAGGCTAGTATTTGCGATAAAGTCGGTCCTAACAGGTTCGGCCTACAAAACGTTAGGAACTTTATATCGTATGTATTACGTAGTGTAATCTTGCCAGGTCGCTGACTACTTTCGTATTCGACTAACTGTCGACTTATATCGTCAAACATTAACTGACCCTCGTTCCCCTTACTACTCCTACTTAAATTAGTATATACGCATGTCAGTGTTGTGCGTATGTGACTTCTGCCATTTAATGTATACGCACGCAATTCAACTAATTTTCAAATAATATATTCTCAGTCAGTCTGGACAACCTTTACCCTGGGATGAGGTATAAAATGATGAATTATTGAACCTTTCTTAAATTATTCAGTAATAAATAGAATCATTTTTAAAACATAGTTATATATTCTTTAAGAACATTTCTTTCATCCGACTATATTTGTGAGATGATGCATTGCAACTATTTACATTTTTCGGACTGCTTTCCTCACGTTTATTGTTCATATTCACGACGTTTCGGCATTTGTACGCTCCGACACTTTTCAGGTGAAATGGATGTAAAGAAACAGATTTTATGTTTCTTGAAGGCAAATAACATCCGGAACAAAATAATAACAAATTTGTTAAAATAATATGCAGATTGTAATAAAAAAAAATCACCGTGTCATGCATGCTAGATTTCAGAAAATAATTTTTAAAAATATTAATTTAATTTTGCATATGGTACAAAAGAGTTCCTTGAAACACTATTAATATTGTTTACACAATTTTCATCTTTCGGACTGTTATCTTCAACTACATTGTCATATTATCGGCTTTTCAGCCGTTGTAAGCCCCGAACTTCTTCAGGTGATATGGAATTTCAAACCGAATCGTTTATTTAGTCCACAGAGGTAGGGGATTTATTGGAAATACCAGCGTACATCATTTGAAGAAGGCTGGAGCGTACAACTTTGTGAATATGGCAATAAAGATTAGGGCAACAGTCTTATTTTGTAGTGTGAATAGTTTAAAAAACCTCAATTATTATTATTACGAGGGTCATTCAATAAATAAGGTGAATTTTTCAGTATAAGGACTTCTAATACATATAGAAGCTTACTTCTTATTTCAACATAACCTCCTAACAGTTTCACACACTTTTCCCACTTGTGCACAAGCTTCCGTATTCCCTCAGCGTAAAAATCTTTGGACTGATGTCTCAGCCAATCGCTCATAGCACTTTTGATTTCATCGTCACTTTCAAACTTCGTGCCTCTCGTGAACGCTTTCAAGGAAGAAAAAATGTCTGAAGAAGCCAGGTCTGGGCTGTAAGGGGAATGAGGGAGAAGTTCCTAGTCCAGCTCGTTGATGGTCTGCACCTTTGACACCCACCGGCAGCTGACCTTCGAGTAAGCAAGGTCATCATGGACAATTTTGTGTGCTGTCCCAACAGATAGGCTGAAAGTCCTTGCAATTTCATCCACTGTCACCCTTCTGATATTTTCATTCAGTAACTTAGAATAAAAAAGAGCTGAAATTTCAAACAAGACAAAAACTAAGGAAAAAGAACATGAAGATCAAAATATCTTGAAGAAAAAGGAAAAGAGGACTGCAGTGAGTGACCGATTCAATAAGATTGTGCAAATGAATGACAAAACAACGAATGAGAGGCGTGGTGAAAAAAATAAAGCCTAATAAGTGATACAAAGAATACGAAGTTATTGAAAACTACAATCGTCTACTTCCTGAAAGGACATTACTTATAAAGGAAGAGCACATCGCATGTCAAATGGATGAATTGAATATTACTACTGCGGTGTCCAGTTTTGCATTAAAAATTCTTGGCCATTGGCAGATATTGGATATAAAAATGACATTCATAATTCAACCGATATGGTCAGAAAATTACGAATAATAATTTCAGTTTAATTTAATTCTGGTCAGGTGGCAAGATTTTCGAATTATAAAATGCATGCAACACTTCGCTTTACGTGTCAGTCAAAGCGGGAATTACAAAATCCGCTAATATATTCTTTCATACGCTCTGCTTATTTGCTTTAGAAAAGAGTCAATTGACAGAGAAGATCGATAGGGTCTGAATAATGGAAAACGAATACGACTTACTTCAACGAAGCAGATGGATTCCACTAAAAAAACTATTTTGCTCTAGCGATATGACGAAAGTCTCATCCCTATACTCCGACAATCTACTAAATGCCTCTATATTAACCCTGTAATATTCTCTGATGAGAGCCATAGCTACTATGGCTTCAATAGCAAGTATCGTACAATCACCGAAGTAAAGCAACATCGATAGTTCTCAGTACCTAGAATCCCGACAGCTTGAGAATACTAAGTGCGGTAAGCTTCTATGTGCGAGTCTTACGGCCATATGACGTTGAAACATCGGTTCTCATACGATCACAGAAGTTCAGCAACGTCGAGTTAGGTTAGTACCTAGATGGGTGAGCACTATGCAATATATCAGGTACTGTAAACTGAAATGTGGGGGTGGTGTAATGGATAACAGCTCAGAATTGGAACTGGAGAGCCGAATTTCAATTCCATTTGTTTGTGTTTAAATATCTTTAGCAAAATGCATGAATCCATTTCTTCTCCCTTACCTATGGGTTAATTAGTAGAATTTGTAAATAATTAAATTATTAAATTATTATAATCTTCAAAAATTTCTTACATTTTCTTAATTTAAATAACCTGCAAAAGGTTGATAAGCAGTAAAAAAGACAAATCAATGAATCAGCAGCAAGCAGATGTTTACATGTTACAGCTGATAACTCTACAACAAAACAGTTTTAGATTCATATTTGTTCTTCTCCTAGAATGTTAGCCAATCAAGGCTGAAGAATCAAGTCAAACTTTTTATCAAGTGTGATTCAATGAGAAAGGAATTATATATATATATATATATATATATATATATATATATATATATTAATCATATCACCCCGAGCAAGGCGGTAACGCCACTGATGTGCAGGGACCTACGTAAAAGTGAAAAGATTGGAAAAGAGAAAGCCGGAAACCACAACCTAAACAGGGAACAAGGGATGAGCCTCTTCACCTGTTCAATAGACGTGGGTGGAGTATGAACCGGGCGATAGTTTATTCTATCTACTCCAATTATCTTCCAAGAGTATCTGTGTGGAAGTGAACTGAATGGCCGCGGCTGAAATTTGAACTCCACACGATAATCTTATATTCCGCATCGATAAACACTACCCTATGCGCATATCTTTTCCTAAATCAATTGTGGAATTAAATCTGTTTCTTCTCTTATACAATGCAACGAGTAATCGGGGTTCATATTACTAAAAATAGGATTTTGAGATTGCGTTCCTCAAATAGGTGACATGCTAGCTTTCGATCCTCGCTTGTAGTGGTCGCAGAAATATTAGACAAAATACTAAACTTATTCTCTGGTTGACTTGCTTCTTTTTGTACTATTTAGAAAATCTCTAAACGAATCCTCATCAGCATCTTCCGACCTGTTCTTCATCAAACGATTTGTCATATAATCTGTTAATGATATAATGCTACTGAAATTGTGGGACGTGTCATTCACCCTCGACTTTTTTGAAGCGCCATGTTGTTGAATTTAATATACAATGATTTTCATATGCAATAATTTCGCTTTTAACTGCTACTAATTTTATTTTGCATTAACAACAAAAAGCGCCTTTACGTTCAGACGTTGCTATACACCTCAAAAATACCGAAGAATGAATCGACCAAAACATTTTGTTTATAACAAAATCAAGATGGAAAATAGATTCAATAGTTCATACAAGTTTCGGATTAATAGTGATTCATTTCAGAATTGTAAACGTATATTCCGTTCGGATTTAAAATATGAAAAAAATAGCAGTATAGCCCGGCGTTTCTCGGGTGTAATGAAAGCTTTAAAACTAATCCATGGTCCTGGAGCTCAAACTCAATCTAAAGAAGATTTGAAATAATAAAATAATTGCGACAATTTATCAATCGCACCTAATATATATATATATTTATATATACTAGAAGTATAGCCTGGCGTTGCTCAGGTGTAATGAAAGCTTTAAAACTAATCCATGGTCTTGGAGCTCAGATAAAGCCTAAAGAATATTTGTGTGAAGTTTGGTGAGAATCGGATAAAAATTGTGGATTTGTATAAAGGACACACAGATAGATAAAAAGACACACTCACAAACATCTTGCCTTTTATATATATATATATATATATATATATATATATATATATATGTATGTATATATATATTGACTGTGTGTGTGCCTGTGTGTCCGTTACCAATAGACTCCGAAACGGCTGAACCGATTTTCTTGAAAATTTACACAATTGTACTATAAGAGTCTGCGAGTATTCTTAGCTAGGTTTTGTGCCGAGGTACCCCCGATAAATATTGAAAATCGATAATCGAAAAAATTGGGTTATAGAAGGAGTGATCTAATTTTAATCAAATTTAATACATTCATAGAGTCTGAGCTCCAGGACCATGGATTAGTTTTAAAGCTTTCATTACACCCGAGCAACGCCGGGCTATACTGCTAGTATATATATATATATCCAAGTGAATAAGGAACGAAAAAAATATTAACTACGTTCAAAACATTAATTTAAAACAGTGCTCAATATATAAATAGAGCTATGAATATTTATTATAAATTATAGTTTAGAACATGTACAAATTATAATCTACTACAATGAAGACATGTGCGTTCTATCCCATCCTTCGTATGAGGTTTAGTCTTTAGGATCAACTTTTGAAAGTACTCCTGTTTGTTTGGAATAGGAATATTTTTCAGCGAAATGTCGAAATTCACTTCATCCATGTTCAAATTTATATTTGTCATTAATATAAATTTGAACATTGATTAAGTGAATTTCGACATTTAGCTAAAAATATTCCTATCCTAAACAAACAGGAGTATCGTTAGGAAAGCTAATGTAGAGAGACAGTGTTATGTAAAATTCTGACTATTAACGAAATGGATTAACAACCGATATATTTATATGTTTGAACATTAATTTTGATAGATACTTTGCATTTGAATAGATACTTTGTTTAGTCTATCTATCTATCTATCTATCTATCTATCTATCTATCTATCTATCTATCTATCTATCTATTAATCCACATACAAGCCTGTTTCGCTGTATCACAGCTCATCAATATGGCTAAACATATCCACTTGCTTCTGTCCGGAACTCGACAGATTTGTTGTCAATCGGAGTCGCTACTCCCTAAGCCATAGGCGCATGGAATCAGAGAAGGGAAATTTTAACGTGTTGTATATAAGCAGCCTATACACACGCCAGTCACCGAAAGAACTCAATATTCATTTGTAAACGAGTTATTACGCGAACTAGGTTTATAAAATATGGTGTCTTCAAGTGATTTAAAACCTCCACATGGTAGAAACCTAGGTCGCGTAATAACTCGTTTACAAATTAAGAATATCCAAAAGTTTTACAATATAATTGTATTGAACACTTTTTAATTGAAATGTGTACTGGTCTAATTTTCTTATCACCAAAAACTAAGTAATTAAACAATCAGCACACACACACACACACACACACATACCTAAAATGGGCACACTTCATAAAAAAACAAAAAACAACACAAAAACACTAATGTTTATATCGTGGGATTTTTCAAGGAAGATAACTATTGCATTCAATTTTATAACATATTTTGAATATTTGGCAGATGAATGAAATATATGCAAAACATTTTGCAAAAAATTAAAAATTAAAAATTAAAATTAAAATTAAAAATTAAAGATTAAAAATATACAGAACCTACCCATTTGCATAGAACAGAGTGTAATCTAACAATAATTCTTTGGATAATTTGCGTTTTAGTTTATTTTGGGTTATAAACAAGAACATAAAATAATACATCTAATAATCATTAGCTTGTCAACAAATATTTACGCAAGTTTTACTTCTAGAAATTCTGTGATCATTTTGATTTGCAAGATAGATTTTCAGTTCTTACAAGTGGCATTAATTTTTAGCTCAACGTTTAAAATGCGAAGAACCGCAAACATCAGTATTTACGGTGCTTTAAAAAAAAAAACAATAGGCAGAATTATGTGCGTATCTTAGAGAAACTTATCTCTATTTTTTCTTCGCTGTACAACATCAGTTGTTATGACAAATCCGTCTGAAATTCTTGACAAATAATCAGCTTTGGCGCCATGCTATCACCCCCACCCCACCCCCACCTCATCAACAGAAGTTCGATTCGCAAGAAGAGCAGATCATCAGGTTTCCATCGTGCGTTTCTGCCATTCAACTGCCAAATTCTCTGGCATAGCAAATTAAAAACGATAGAGTGAAAGTAATCATCACCGAGACCTCATTATGTATTGTTTGTAACAGTTTAAACTCAGTTTGGAAAACAGAGATTCTGGCAAAGTGTAATTGCATAGGATTCTTGCTCTAGCATTAACCAGTGTGAGGGCCACCTGGCGTGAATCAAACCACTAAATTGTGTTTTTTTTCCTTTCAGTTAAAGCAAAAACGAATCAATTAGGCTCGACTTTTTATGTCAGTCGCTTTTATTTGATTCTAAGTTTCATATAAAATGTTCCTCTCTCTCTCTCTCTCTCTCTCTCTCTCTCTCTCTCTCTCTCTCTCGTCCCTTTTTCTAAACTACTTTCCTTTCTTTTCTCCTTAAACTGCTTCATTTCTCCTTTCGTATGCTTTTCGTGGCTTTTCTTGCCGCTTTCTTTCTCTTGTTTCAGTTGCCTCTTTCTTTCAATATTATTTTATTTACTAGCAGTATAGCCCGGCGTTGCTTGAATGTAATGAAAGTTTTAAAACTAATCCATGGTTCTGGAGCTCTGACTCTTTGGACGTTGGCCCGAAAGACTAAAAAGCAATAGTTGTTTCCAGTTAAAGCGAAATCGTAGACTGAAAGAAAAATGAATGGATGTAAGTCAAATTTTGATTTCCTGGTATCAATATCAAATTTTCTGCATTATTGTAAGAACTGCAACCTTGAAACTTCTGGATATCGGTTCTTATGTCTTTGTCTATGAGTGCATCAAATTTGATTAAAATCGGACCACCCGATTTTTTCGATTATCGATATTCGATATTTTCCGGGGGTACCTCGACACAAAAACCTAACTAAGGACACTCGCAGACGCTTATAGTATAACTGTCTAAATTTTCAAGAAAATCGGTTCAGCCGTTTCGGAGTATATGGGTAACGGGCACACACACACACAGACACAGAGAGAGACAAAGTTCCATTCATAAATTAAGTTTAGATTTCTCTCTTTCACATTCCATTTTCTCTTCTATTTCCTTTAACGGCTTCATATAAATTTTTCATCTTTCTTTCTTTTTTTAGTTATCCTATGTCAGTTAGCCAGTTAAGTGCCATACATGATCCACACTTGAGCGATCATATCCCGAAAGGGACATGACTGAATGGCAGAAAATCCTCCCCCAGCAGGTTGTCATTACTTTCTGCCAACCAGTGTTAAAGAACACGATCTATATTATTATTTAACCCATAGCTAGAGGGAGAAGAGACGGGTTAATAACTTACCTAATGTTTTTGCGCGTAAGTGAATGTAGCGAATTTAACTGGAATTCGAACTCGGCTCTCCGATTTTGTATTCGGAGTAGATATCCACTGCGCCAAACTTATATCTATGTACTTTTCTTACCCTTTCAGTCTTAAGCTCTTTTGAGGCCCTTCTTTTTATTTTCTATGAACTGCCTTCTCTTTCCGTTCTCTTTTTTTTTTCTTCTCAGCCTCTCACCAGTTTTTCTTCACATCACATTTGTCTTTCATTCAAATTATTTCACTTTTTATCTTTGATACATTTTCTCACACTCTTTCTGTTTTGGGGTTTTTTTATTTTTATTTTTATTTTTGTTTTTTGGTGGGGGGTGTTTTTATTCTGCTTCTCTCTTCGTATGTTCCCAGTTTCACGCTATCATCAATTTCCCAAGCACTTTCATGCTTTTAAAATTGAAAGCACTCAAACTGCAACGTCTTACCAAATATTGCAACAAAATGAATCGCTGAACCATGATCAACTTCCAATTTAGACTGGATATTTTCAATTTATAAAAATTCTCTTAGGAATATAATAGATAATGTAATAGATCCCGACTTTGCAGCTCGGATGCAGTCACTTTCTCACCGGCGCAATGTGGCTTCCCTGTGTCTCTTCTACAAATACTTTCACGGCTTCTGCTCCGATGAACTTAGCTCACTGGTGCCCCTATATATAAATTTACTCGAGCCACAATATTAGCAACTAGATCCCACCCTTTTACTGTGAAACCAATAAATTGTAAACGCAAATTCTACTCCAACAGCTTCTTTTCTCGCACTGTGGAATTCCCTTCCATTTACTTGCTTTCCCGACAGTTAAAATCTCCAAGAATTTAAATGTAAAGTCAATAGTCATCTCCTATCTCACTAACCTTCATCCTTTCTCTCATGCTCCTTTCTCCGTCCACCCCACTCTCATCAGTATTGTCATCCTTCTCTTACCCACTTCCTGACAACCCATTATAACCAGTCAGTCTTTCTCATAACTTTCCTCCTATGTAAGCCCCTGCAAAACAGTGGCAGTAAAATGCCTGGCTTGAGGCGATAGTCATCTCCTGTCTCACTGACCTGCATCCTCTTTCTCATGCTCCTTTCTCCGTCCAATCCACTCTCAGTATCTTAACCCTTTCTGTTACCCACTTCCTGACGATCCCTATAATCTGTCACTCTTTCTCATAACGTACCTCCTATGTAACCCCCTGCACAACAGTGGCAGTAAAATGCCTTGCTTGGGGCGATATGATTATAATAAAAACATTAAATGAATCCTACACATTTTCTATTCATTTCTATTACCTCTTTACATACCAGGAGTAACTACCCTGTTAGAGGGTAATTACTAGTGGCATGGAAGATTAGGCAAACATCGCTCATCAGAATACAAGACACAAGAGCCACTCAAGGTAGTTCATTACTGAATGAAACTGTAATAAGTGCGTGAGAAAAGGAAGTAAAAACATAAAATTTATAATTTGAATGATCTGTTTATTTTATTTATCCCACCTGATTTTATTTTAAAGAGTCAGTCAGTCAGTTAAGTGCCATACGTGAAACACGCTTGGGCGATCATGTCTCGTAAAAGACATGACTGACTGGAGTAGAAAATTATCCCGCAGTAGGTTGCCATTGCTTTCTGCTCTAGACTGGTTGCCGACCAAGGCTATAGAACCCAATCTGTCCTGTTATTTAACCCATAACTAGAAGGAAGAGACGGTTTAATACCTTTCCCAAGGGTATTTGCGCGGAAGTGAATGAGAGTGTGGTAATAAAGGGAAGGGAGGAAATAAGTGCTCATATTCAGACCCAGATAAACTGAATGTCCGAATATTTTGAAAAGCAGCGCCCTCCTCCATTATCAATTATAATATTGAAAGGAATTATCTTGTTCCAAAATAGTATATGGATTTACATAAAAATATGGGTTAAATTGCTGGGTATACTAGATTCTCTAGTTTCCTAGACAAGCTAGAAAGAGACATATCCTAAATTCAAAAACCCTAGCAACAGAAATCCTCTGTTCTATATTTCTAAAGAAACCATGGCAATTCACAGGAATCTATCGAGAGAAATGATTGTTTATGTATCTACTTCTAAAATCAGCGATACCTAATCTATTTCTGCTTTTCGAAGTGGTCATTTGTCGCAAGATCTTACAGATGTCCTTGATCGGTTTATGTTCTTGACAACATGATTAGTACTTGTCAGTATCTGGGTTGAGGTTTTCAAGCGAGCAGTGGTCAGGACAGGAAAGGCAAGGTAGACAGAAATGTCTTTTGCTGGTTATTGCTCTCATTACCTTGCAGAAGTTCTTATCAGTCGCGCTAAGAAGTCTTGTTATATGTTGTGGCTTCACGTTTGTCAGTAATTGGAGTCGTAATTTGAAAATTTGCTAGCATACTAACCGTTGAAAAAGGACAACGTCATTTATGTCTAAATCGACATTTCTGCCAAAGATCAGCGTAGTATCTGAGCTTTTATCCCATGATCTAAATATCGCTTTCCGGCACTTCTCCTTAGGATGTGTAATAACCTTTTTTTTTTTCATCATTTCACCTCAAACAAGGCAATAAAGCTACTAAGACGCAAGGGGTTACTGAGTGTTAAAGAATATGAATAAAAAAATCTATTAAAAAGAGAACGTTAAAACAGCAATAATTACGAAGAGAGTAACGATTGACATTGCATTTGTGTTTTTGAAGATTAATGTTAAGCGACTGGGAAAGAAACCGGAAGAATTTCTATAGGCAATAGATGCGATAAAAGTAACTGTTGACATAAAACTCTAGCCATGTTAACTGCATTGTCCTGCGAAAATAGTCAGTTAGTTAAGTGCTATGAGTGATACACACTTGGGCGATCATGTCACGAAAGAGACATGCCTAACTGGGCAGAAGATTATCCCGCAGTAGTTTGTCATTGCTTTCTGCGGTAGACTGGTTGCCAGCCAAGGCTATAGAACTCAGTCTGCCCTATTATTTAACCCATAACTGGAGGGAAGAGAAGGATTAATACTTTTACCAAGGGTATTTGTGCATAAGTGAATGTAAGAAATTCAATTGGAATTCGAACTCGGCTCCCCGATTTGTCGTTCCGAGTCGATAGCCACTGCACCACGACGCACGTCCGCGCACCACAATGCACATTCACATAACTTACAGTTCAGAATTGATGTAAAAATAAATCAAAGGACATTTTAATACGTCAAAGTTTTTGGTGTATTAAATGCCTATGCTCATGCTAAATAAAACACTTCATCACCTAATTCCGCTAGACCGTGAAAAATATAACTAGTTATGTTTTTAAAAAGGCGTAACTGGGGCAGTATGTCGTTTCGAAACATATCTCCCATAAAATAGCGTCTTGGAATATTTCGAGCGTTTATGAAAAGTACGGCAGAAGCAAGTTCACCTCTCCATCCTCGTACACATTCTGGCCTTCTTTTTTACGATTTATGGTGTGACGATGGTATCACTGGTGTTAAGACTACAAATAGCCGCTTTCTCCATCAATAAAACGACGAGCTGATAAGAATTGCCGTCGTCATCATTTCTTCTGTGCTGTCTGCGAACACCATTAGGCACAAATACTTTTATACCTCATAGCGTGCTTACCGCTGCTCTTTCTTCGAAGATAGTTCTACACTGGTCCCTCGTAGATATTTATGTGGTCATCGAGCTTTGATATTGCCATGAGAGAATAAAATGCCTGGGCGAAACACAGTGAATTATACAAATCGAAAATGCGTTTCCGTGAAGTGTACCTGTATGTGCACACAAGAGATCCAAAGGTGAATTAGCATGGCGAAAGACGCGATCCATAAGCTGAGTAAAGTATTAAGACACAGGAAACTTTCACTAGAAACAAAGAAGAGAGTACTGGATTGCTATGTAATGTCAGTTCATCAATACAGCAGTGAATGTTGGACAATATCAACAAAGATGAAGGAAAACTTGAAGCAGCTGAAATGTAGTTCTACAGAAGGATGCTGCGGATATCATGAATCGAGCATGTGAGCAATGAGGAGGTTTTAGAAAGGATGAAAACGAAAAAGAAATTAATAGTGAGCTGATGCTGAGAGACAGCTGAAGATCCTGGGAGATGCAATGAGGAAGGAGGGCTTAGAGAACCTGATACTAACAGGTCAGATGGAGGGAAAAAGAGACAGAGAAAAGCAGCGGATAACATATTTGAAAGCCTGAGCAGGTGGATGACAGAACGGGGGCTGAGAGACGTTACAGGAGAAAGCGTGCTAAGAGCCACCAGGGATAGGGAGACGTGGAAGGCCATGATCGCCTACATCCTGAAAGGACAAGGCACATAGAAGAAGAAGATCTGTATGTGTGCGCGCAAACACTGTTTTGTCATTCATGTACAAAAAGTTTTGCTGTTTTTCTCTGGCTCTCTTCTCTTCAGTGTTCCTTTGAGTATCAAATTTTTCAAGCCTTCTTTCCTCTTTGTAGGCCCAAAAATTTTCAGCTATTCTTTTTCTAATGTTAAGTATAATTGTTTTGTTAGTATTTTCGTTAAATTTTCCTTGTTGATCAGACGCACGGTTTACTCAGCCTTTTTCAGTAAAACCATATTTCTGTTAACTTAATGGGAAATGTGACTATCCCAAAACCACTGCTACTACTGCTAATATTATTTCTATAATCATTTGTTAATAAAATCAATAAAATCGATTAAATTGCCAATGAAGACGATGTAGACACCATTGTTGTGTTATCGGGTGATTTGTGGAGACAAGGAATGGATTTATGCCTTTTCCAAGAGCATTAGTGTGAAATCGAACATAACAGACTAACGCAGAATTGGAACTCGGTAAATTGGTTCTGCATTCCATGCCCATAACATCCTACTAACCGTAAATAAAAGCTCATCTTAGCCTGGATTTAATCTCCAAGAGTAGAGGGCGCAATTAATATCGAACTCACTGCACTAGCCAAAACGATGCTACTAACCCGTATGCTACAACTGACGCCTTCGAATTGGTCAATGTAGCAGAACTTAATGAGTTTCGTTCTATGGCCGTTCTATGGCCGATAGATAGATAGATAGATAGATAGATAGATAGATAGATAGATAGATATGAACAAAATGAGATAGATAGATAGATAGATAGATAGATAGATAGATAGATAGATAGATAGATATGGACATTTTGAAATAGATAGATAGATAGATAGATAGATAGATAGATAGATAGATAGATAGATAGATGTGAGTTTGTGTGTTTTCATTTACAACACTCAAACAAACAGTATTCCTCATATACACAAGTTTGTTTTGGAAGGAGTCAAGCAATTATAGGCTTGACCTGACAGCTTCTGCTAATATTCGCAGACCAGAATACTTGACCACCCTTCAATAGTCTTTCTCCCAATTACAGATTTCGTTTTAAAAGTTAGAAAACCGTTACAATTTGATACCAGGCCAGAATTCAACCATTATTTCTGATTTCTGGCTTCGCAGATGGAACGAAAAAGTAAAGAAAAAGTAAAAAATCTATTTTTGAAATTTGCAGAGGGACAAGTAGATTGACAGACACCGTAGAATAAGTGTGTGAGGTCCTATAAGAAGCACATTTAATTCACCGTTTAATTTAAGCATTTCGGAACAATCAGAACAGACGACTGAAAATTTAACATAAAAATCTAATGTTTTCGAATAGCGAAAGTTGTTTTCCAGGTTCTAAACAAAGTGCTAAGAGAAAAAAAATTCGATAGAAACAAAGGAAAGAGTGTTGAACTGTTTTGTAATATCAATCCTTTTTTATGGCAGTAAATACTGGACTATTTACCCGCACATATGGAAATGACTGGAAGCCGCGTAGGGATTAAATAAAAATATAAAATAAAATAAAAACCCTAAATAAAATAAAAAATACAAAATAAAATAAAATCTACGAAATAAGATACAAATACAAAATAAAATAAAAGTACGAAATAAAATAAAAATCTCCCAGGAGTCCTCTGACAGGAAAGACAATTGACGCATGCGCATAAAGAGAGGCCTCCTGGCGCCAAAAATAAACTCGTGCTCTTTCTCTGTTCGACTTTGGATGGTAAAGACGTGCCAAACTGTTCGGGAAGGAATTTCCCCAACAATAGGTTGTTGGAATCAAAAAATAAAATCAGTGTCCAAACTGTCCCTCTAGTGTCTCTGTATCTTTCCTTTTCTCTTTGCCTATTTATTTCAGTGGCGAAAGCCATTCAACAAGTTTTGGATGTTTAGGCGAAAGAACCAACCCAACAGTAATCGCCATAACATACCATACATATCAATCCTCAAAAATGGCAGTAAATATCAATCCTCAAAAATGGCAGTAAATACTGGACAATTTACCCGCACATATGGAAATGACTGGAAGCAGCATTCATTCATGTCCGTTCGTTTGTTTAGATGCATATCAACTCCGTGTAAATCATTTAATTCACAAATATAATTTTCATGGGAACATTCGTAATTTATTCGATAAATTTAATGCTGGTATTTATTCTAATATGTTACGGAAATGAACGAAGATTAACGAAACTTGGTTATAAACAACCGACAATTTGAAATGATTTGTTTGAACATTATTTTTTATCGATACTCGTATTTAAGTGAGATAATCTGTTTTAATTAAACAGTATTATATACTTACATTTACTGACCTGATTATTTACGATAAATTGTTATTACGAATGGCACACATTTTCGTAATAACAATTTATCGTAAATAATCAGGCCAGTAGATATAAATATATAATACTGTTTAGTTAAAAAACAGAATATCTACTTAAATACGAGTATCGATAAAAAAAAATAATGTTCAAACAAATCATTTCAAATTATTCTAATATGTAAATTTTTGCTGGTAATATTGTTTTTTTTTTATTTTGAAAATATGTTGCTGATATTTTTATTAAAAGAATTGTTATTTTCATAGCTTTTTTACCACATCTGGGGTCCCTAACAGGTTCTACCACTGAAGATCAGGGTAGTCCTGGGAGCAAAAACAGTTAAGAGATAGTTCTACACTTTTCAAAACATCCCCAATCAGAGACCTTGTTGTCGGATGTAATTATATCGTCACAACAGAAATGTCGTTCTATAAATATTTGGTGATCATTTTGTAGATGGATCATTTTAGCAACGATTCATTGAAAAGACGAATAAAATGAACATTAACGATTAAAACCAAAATTTCTGGGAAACATAATCAGTACTTGAAGAATTTGACACTCACAAGGCAACAAGTCTGACACGAGATATCGATAAACCTACGTAACGAATTTGTGGATATGGATGGCACACCAAAGACTCGGTGTGTCAGTTGGGACAAACATTGCTTTGAGCTATAAAGAAATTGGCGTAGAAAAGAACTATGATTGGTTTTGTTAGTTCTTTTCTCTTATTTTCACTGTCTTCATCCATTCTTACGACGAGTCTTTTTTAGAATTCTCGAAGAAAAAATCCCATTTTTGTAACAGAATGAAGACGTTTTCAAATATAATAACAATGAATATGTTCCTGACAAGAATGATCTTACTTCTAACGAAAAAATGATGCTCTTGCCTTTCGAAAAAAACGAGTGGTAGAGAACTTTTAAAACCCATACGCTTTGCGATCCCAAACGCTTTGAATGGAAATCATCGTTTATTAGAAATTCATAACGGCAAACAATATCGCGAAAAATAAAAATTTATTGATATCGTTTGTGGTTGTGAAGACCTAAAAATATCTTTGAATTAAAATCTTCTGATTTGATACTCCCCATTTGTTTGGAGAGGCTCCTTGTAACAGTCAATCACTTAAGCGTCATATGTGATACACTCTTTGCTGATCATGTCTAGAAAGAGACATAACTTAATAGGATGAATATTTTCCCATTATAGGTTGCCATTTCTTCCTGCGGCAGACTGGTTGCCAACTAAGATTATAAGACCTAATCAGTTTTGCTATTTAACCAATAGCTGAAGGTAAAAGAGATGGATTAAGAGATTCCTTTTTCTCGTCTGTGTTGTTCCTTTCTGTTTATATGTATATCGATATATTTTAAAAAACTGTATGCAATTTAAGATTCCTTTGAATTTTTATTACTGTTATTTTTTATTGTTTTATTCGAATCAAAGATGAATAAAAGTGATTTTAACGTCATTTTACTCCATGAATTCAATCGCTGTCATAACGAAGCCGATGGTAAACGCCTCCGCGAACAATATTTCAAGGATTAATTGAGTTTCAGAATAAATTGGAAGTTGTTACTTCTAAAAAAACGATTCTGTGGATCTAGATTTTGAAAATAAAATATGCTTTAGACGCTTTTTCTTAACGAAAAAGATTTCTTTATGAATCTAAACTTATTTATAAATGAAACTCTGTGTGTGTGTGTGTGTGTGTGTGTGTGTGTGTGTGTGTGTGTCCGAAACGGCTGAACCGATTTTCTTGAACATTTACACAGTTGTACTATAAGCGTCTGCGAGTGTTCTTAACTAGGTTTTGTGTCGAGGTACCCCTGATAAATATCGAACATCGATAATCGAATAAATCGGGTTATAGAAGAAGTGGTCCGATTTTAATCAAATTTGATACACTCATAGACAAAGACATAAGAAACAATATTCAGAAGTGTCAACGTTGCAGTTCATACAATAGTGCAAAAAATCCATAACATCTGTCTATATATATATATATATATATATATATACAAAAGAAAACATGTTTGTGTTGTGTCCACAATTTTTATCCGATTCTCACCAAACTTCACACAAATATTCTTTAGGCTGAGTCTGAGCCCCAGGACCATGGATTAGTTTTAAAGCTTTCATTCCACCCGAGTAACGCCGATCTATACTGCTAGTAACATTATAGTCATGACGTTTCATCCCAGAGGAATACACGAAATTGGCCGTAAACAAACTCCGCTGATCCTTCGAATCCACCGGAACCCATTTTTATCTTAGTAGGATGGATTCTTTTGGTTAACAAAGTTATTCGACACTCAAAATTCTGTAAAATACTCACTCCACAAAAATCTACCTCACCATCTGAAGTAATCGATTTGGCAGTGGTGTCCATAGTGGGTAAAGTTCAAGAGCTCAGATTTCATCCAGCAAATATATAAACGAATAAACACAATTGTACTGCCAAAACCAGTTACATATAAAGGCCTGGAGAAGGGAGCGATGAAAATTGGCTTCTGTAGGAACCTTACACTATTAGATCCAAAATTTTCCTTTTTGGTCATCTGGATCACCAAATGAATCTGTAGATGGGTGCAAGTAAAAAAAAAAAGACGAAGTGCTGAGGGTGACCAAACAAGTAATAGTCATAAGACATCTGGTCAAGCTTGACCAAGCAAAATGAGGGATAAGGAAAAAAAATCTACTTCTATTACAGGAGAGCTCAAGAACTGATATTTTCCAAATAACCCAGCAAAAACTTATTCATTTAGTCATTGTCGTCATCTCCATTTACTAGTCCTGCCTCATCTGATTAACAATTTTCAATGTCATTGTTCCTACACGCTCTTCTTCATCCAATAGATTTATCACTATTTGATTCATATTTCTTCTAAGTCTTAGTTGCATATACTTGTCAACAGGATTACAACCAGGTAGAAAATGGCTTCCGGCAAATTTCAGCTTCTACAGACCCAGTTTTTATTGTGATGGAAGAAAGTTGATGACCGATTGTTGATAACATTGTACCGATTCTAATAATACAACAGTCAGTCAGTTAATTGTCATATGTGATACACACCTGGACGATCATGTCTCATTCGAGGCATGACTGACAAGGCAGAAGATTTTTCCGCTGTTTGTGGTCATTACATTCTGCGGTAGACTGGTTTCCAACAAAGGCTATAGAACCCAATCTTTCCCTGCTATTTACCCCATAACCGGAGGGAGAAGAGATGGACTGATACCTTTCCTAAGCTTATTCGCGCATAAGTGAATGCAACGAATTCAACTGATACCAGCTGCACCTCAACGCTCATCAAATTTCTTCAATTCTTGTTGATAGAATTTGAGGTTCTAGCAGAATTTGGCTTACAGCCATATCACGTTGTCTTCACTTTCACACAAATATTCTTATGAATAGTAACACTTCGTCTCTTCTCAGCCTAGCTAAGGGTTCTTTAATAGGATACATATTAATAAATCCTTATCTCCCAATAATTCTTATAATTTAGAAACATTTTTCTGTCTTTAAATAGCACTCAAAAAGATATTAAGCCATAAAAACAAATAAATCAATTTAATAAAAAGACAGCAAGCAAAAAATGAAAAATATCCAAACAAACGCTCCTCGTCTAAGAATTTGATTATCAGTTACTGGAATGTTATAAATTTCGCTTCTCTCTCTTAATAATGTCCGACTTCTCATTTTTTAAGTATACCAATTTACTATGGCCGTTATCTAATCTCTGTTGCAGTCGCCTGCTCAGGAATATTTATCTTGGTTCAAAACCTTAAGAACTAACAAATGGTTTAAACAGCAGCTATGTTGAGCGAACTTTAGTTACAATTCTGGGAGAGAGTGTATAGTCTGGTGTGATCATTCATTTGAAAAAGCTCAGTTCATTTAAACCATAGATTCCGAACAATCCCGTCTTCAAAATTTCAATTGTAGGACTTGGGTTAAGTCGTGGTATGATTTTCAGTTGACTCTCAATGGTTCTGCACACAGGGATCCTCTCCTTGTCAAATCGACTATGGTGAGATTCGGATACGGCGTTCATATCACTATTATAATAATAATGGTCAACGATTTCAGCAGATCTTTATTAGTGAAACGAGAAAAAACAGGATTTTATACAAAACTACCCAAATCTGATTAAATAATGATGAAAAGAATGTGTTTCATTGACATAAAACAGACAGCAACCATTTTTATATATCATACAGTAATTAAATATGTTTAACAAAAATCGAAGTTGCCACTCCAAAATGGCTCCTAAGAAAAAGATTTATTTAAAAATCCATATTTTGTGTGGCTGCCTTTATCTTCTATTACATATTGCCATGTCACTTACGTTACGTCACCCTACAATGGTCGTAGATACAGAAGGTACTGCAGCTATAACAACAGTGGTGTGTCCCGGGCAACCTAACCTGACAGCTTCCAGCACCCTTCTGTTTGATTTTAAAAGTCAAATTTTCCTTCTCTTATTAACACTTCGAGGGAAAGAACCAGGTCAGCAGTTATTTAACCCATAGTTAGGGAGGGTAAAAAATACAGGCCCATATCTTCTCCAAGTATATTCGTGCTTAAGTCTACTTATCGAGATCGACTAGAATTTGTACATCTTGGATTAAAGCTTTAATTAGGGAATTTGGTGCGATAACAATTAAGAGAGAGTCAGTCCCTGGGTTGAGCGTGTTAGACTTTCTACTGCCTATATCTAGACTTATCTGGTTTTTCTCTTATGTTTGCTACCGTTCAATTATTGCTCACTTTGTTACCACTGACTCTAAGTACACAGTCAGTGGTAACAAAGTGAGCAATAATTGAACGGTAGCAAACAAAAGAGAAAAACCAGATAAGTCTAGATATAGGCAGTAGAAAGTCTAACACACGTATATTAAATAAATGATTCAGTTCCAAATTCTCGATATGTTACCCGGATCGACGTACACCTAATAACGACTAAAAAGAACAACACCTGAACTATTTTTAATAACAACAACAACGATGGTGACAAAAATTCGCATGTAAACTGAAATTACATCTCGTATTAATTAAATTGTTATTCATTAGATTTTGGGAATCAGTCTCTGTGCTGATTTTCCACTTTGAGAGTATGCATTATTTCAAAGCTCTCTTGTTGGATTGACGCCATTTAGCTAATTTTCCATAAAGTCCATTCCAAAGTGAAATGTACTTAAATCCGTCAACATGCAAATCCAATTGAGCACTTTTATTGCTTCTGAAACTTTTTTTTTCTTTAACTGAGTAATGTTTCACTTCTATGTAACGTGTTCATTCAGAACATGGTCGATCATGGCTCTCTACAATCTTCTATCCCTTGTAAGCCTTAGTAACGTGTGTTTTTTGCCAACCCTCCCGTTCGGCTATCTATCACAAAGGCTACTCGGGTAATTGGTTCCTTGTCTTCCACTATCTTAGATATGCCCTGTGAGGATTAAGGTCTCCAATCCTTAGAAATCATAAAATCATGGCACGTTTAATTTACAATAAAATCAACTTTCTGTTTCTGATTCAATCAAGACGATAGATTCACTAAATTATTAGATGATTAGAATAATAAGCCCTGCCCTTACTTCGCAATGTTAAAGACTCTGCTCATTAACGTGAGATATTTATTCTCGTATTAATGAGATTAGGTCAATGAGCCTACTCTTCCATGTTGGCTCCATGCATATTGGAAGGGAGTGTTCAGAATAGGTTCCCGCAGTAAGTTGCCATTTCTTCCTGCGGTAGACTGTGTGCCAACCAAGATTATAGAACCCAATCTGCTCAGTTCATAGCTAGAGGGAGAAGTGATGGATTCATCGCTTTCCCAGCAGTATTTGCGCGTAAGTGATTGCAACTAGAATTCGAACTCGGCTCATTAATGTCCATTGCACCGCAACGCACACCCTGTATGGTTACTGAGAATGAAAGTTTTGCTGAGAGGAAATGACAACAAAAGAAGAAAGATTCAAAAAGACATGATGGCGACTTCGTTACATTTAAACCTGCTATGGAGTAGTTTTCGCACTGAAAAGTTATAATCGTGCTGTCGGTTGCTAATCGACTTAACGCACTCAAATAGTTAGGAACTTGGTAATCTTCCAATGTAAGCTGACTTCTAACTGCTAACTGCCGACTAATATCAGCTGCCTAGTAGTTCTAAAGAACTCTCTAGAACTTCTAAGAACTCCTATGAACTTCCCAATAAATTATCGAGTTACTTTCCTGCTAACACTTTTTAATATAGGATGGAAAGTTCATTATTTGAGGAATAGGTGTGTTTCACCATAAAACCTTTTGGAAAGTTTTCTAAAAAGGGATGGAAAATACGACACGGATATCGAAAGGTGCTCTGGGAGGCCAAAGATTCGTTCGTTAGAGAAAAAAAAGAGTCCTGAATCGTGACGGTATATCTATCCTTCTATAAGGTAGGGAACGCTGGACAATCTTCTCATAGATAAACAATAGACTTGAAGCAACAGAAATGTTGCTCTACAGCAAGATTCTTAGAAAATTGGGCCAAACTTGTGAGCAATTTATAAGCGGTTATAGAGAAAATAAGGACAAAATATTTGCTTTGGTTTAATTTATATTATTTTAGGGTATATCAGTTCCTCTTGTTATATAATGCAAACAAGACTTTTAACAGAAAGAGTGTTCTACATGCGAGAGAAAAAACTGCTAACATAGGAATTTTAATTATATTAGAAGAAATTATAATTAAAGAGAGATAACGAGGAAAATCAGGAATTAAGAAGACACAAGATAACGACTGACATTGTCATTAAAGTTTTTAATATAAACGTTGACTGAAAAGCAGAAATCTGATAAAAAATTTCACAAGACAGAAGTGCGAGAGAAGAAACTATTAACATAGGACTTACGGTTACATGTAGTCATTTCAACTGTAAAATGATGAAACATATTTTCCAGTATAGTACTGCGCTTAAATTATTAAAGTCTATATAACAAAGATGAAAACAATATATATTTTGAAAATATAAAAATGATCTACATGACCAGAAGGATTGATAGAGGACGGCTGGTATTTTATCTGTCTTAACTCAAACTTAACTAGCCACAGTAATCGACCCAAACAGATCACGGTATTCCTTACATCAAAACAACACATTTTTAAATTTTCATTCTTACAACAGACACCATAATGTAATCTCTATGTAATCTTAAATTGTCCCCATATGTCTGAAGGATAAAATTAATGACAGAAGAAAACACACCAAAACAATTAAAGTGAAAACATAAATAGAAAAGGCACAGGGCAGCTACGTTAGTGCTCTCGGAAAATGAGAGAAGACAGTTATTTTGCTATTAAAAACAAACATTTATAATCAAATCGCCTCAAGCAAGACATTTTACTGCCACTTTCGTGCAGGGGGTTACGCAGGAGGAAAGTTATGAGAAAGAGTGACAAGTTATAGGGGGTGTCAGAAAGTGGGTAAAAGAAGGATGAGAGTATTCATGAGAGTTGAGTGGACGGAGAAAGGATTATGAGAGAAGGATGACTGTGACCAGAAAGTGAGGGATCAGTTTATATATCTATTGTAATGTAGAATTGGTCCCCTACTTTATATCCACAATATAATAGTATAGAAAATTTTTATAATCATATCGCTTCAAGCAAGGCAGTTTACTACCACTGTTGTGCAGGGGGTTACATAGGAGGAAAGTTATGAGAAAGAGTGATAGGTTATAGGGGGTGTCAGGAAGTGAATACGAGAAGGATGAGAATACTGATGAGAATGGAGTGGACGGAAAAAGAAGCAGAATAGAGAGGATGCAGGTTAGTGAGACAGGAGATGATTAATGGCTTTACATTTAGATTTTTTGAGATTGTAGTTGTCGGGGAAGCAAGTAAACGGAAAGGGAATACCACAGGTGGGAAGTGCAAGATAAGAAGCTTCTGGAGTAGAATTTGCGTGTACATTTGATTGGTTACACAGTAAAAGGGTGGGACCTAGTTGCTAATCTTGTGGCTCGAATAAATTCATATATAGGGGGCACCAGAGAGCTAAGTTTATCGGAGCAGAAGCCGTGAAAGTTTTTGTAGAAGAGACACAGGAAAGCCACATTGCTTCGGTGATAAAATGACTGTATCTGAGTTGCCAAGTCGGGATCGATCATATTACAGATTCTCCGTTGGATTTTGTCAAGGACCTCTAGGTGGATAGCAGGAGCACCCGACCAGATATGGCAGCAGTATTCAATGCACGGGCGGATGCCAAGTCGGGATCTATCATATTACAGATTCTCCGTTGGATTTTGTCAAGGACCTCTAGGTGGATAGCAGGAGCATTGGTATTGTCAAGAAAATGTTACCAAAATGCAAGGGGCCACCGGAAGTGAAAGAAAAAAGAAAATGCTTTAGAAGAAGCAGAAAGTCTTAAACAGGAAAAAAGTGTTAAATCTCCACTCGTTTTCAACAGACCAGGAAGGGTGTAAACCGGGCGATAGCCAAAAATATCTGCTTCTGCTAAAGAAAGACAAAAATAAATAAATAGTAAATAAAATCTCCAAATTTAAGGTGAATATCTTAAATGTAGAGTTTTCAAGTAGACTTTAGTAATAACCGGAAACCCAATGTTTATTGTTAACTAATCCGTACACAAATATGGTCGGCATTACTCGGAATTTGAAAAAATAAAACGGAAAACATGAAAACAATAACAAAAATATAGCTATATAATCTGCAGACAGATGTGCGTTGTGGTGCAATGGATATCGGCTTGGAGCGAAAAATCGAGGAGCCGAGTTTTAATTCCAGTTGAATTCCTTGCATTTACTTACTGGGAAAGATAATAATCTGTCTCTTTCCTCCAGTTATGAGTTAAATAACAGGACAGATTGGCTTCTATAGCCTTGGTCGGCAACCAATCTACAGTAGAAAGTAACAGCAACCTACTGCAGGATAATCTTCAGCCCAGTCAGTCATGTCTCTTTCGAGACATGATCGCCCAAGCGTGTATCACGTATGGCACTTAACTGACTGAACATAATTGTTGGAATCATGATTTAGGCTTCTACTGGTTATAAAGTGGGGGATCGGTTTTCTATTGTAATGAAGTAATAAACTGATCCCCCACTAATTACTACGTAATAATATAATACATCTTTTTCTTAACTAGCTATTAGTCAAATAACAGGACAGATTGGGTTCTATAGCCTTGGCTAGCAACCAGTCTACCGCAGAAAGCAATGGCAACCTACTGCGGGATAATCTTCTGCCCAGTCAGTCATGTCTCTTTCAAGACATGATCGCCCAAGCGTGTTTCACGTATGGCACTTAACGGACTGACTGAATATAATAGTTGGAATAATGATTAAGACTTCTACTGAGCGTAAAGTGGGGGATCAGTTTATTACTTCATAACAATAGGAAACCGATCCCCCAATAATTACTACATAATAATATAATACATTTCTTTCCCCTCTAGCTATGAGTCAAATAACAGGACAGATTGGGTTCTATAGCCTTGGTCGGCAACCAGTCTACAGTAGAAAGTAATAGCAACCTACTGCGGGATAATCTTCAGCCCAGTCAATCATGTCTCTTTCGAGACATGATCGCCCAAGCGTGTATCACGTATGGCAGTTAACTGACTGACTGAATCTGTCGACAAATATTGTCCGTATTACTCGGAATTTGAAAAAAATAAAAAATAAAATTAAAAAACAATATCATCACCAGCAACAACAACAAAATAAAATATTAAGTATCTTGCCGGAGCTTATTTCAGAATAATTTTATATTAAAAAAAACTGTCAAATAAACGTGTCCCTTGGAACGTGTTCAGTAACTGAAAAGAAAAATAAGATCAAAATTCTGTCCTATTTAAAAGCCACATTAAAGCAGTTCTTTTTTTAAGGGATAGATGCGTACTCATAGTTAACAATATAATTCAGATTATGTTCTTTGAAATATCATCTTTGCCAAACTTGAGAGGTATTGTCTTCGAAAAAGGAGATATATTTTCCATGCACCATAACGTCCGTCCTGACATTTAAACGCCTAATAGTTGCTATATGCCGAACATTCATTGGCCATCACCAATGTTTTGAATGATCTATCGCTTGTCAGGGAACTTAGAAACATTATGACATTCTTTCCATTAAGCCGCTACATACGCCAACAACCTGTCAAATTTTACACCGACTTATTTCTTTTTATCTAACGCCTCCGTTTTCTTCGTATCTAACCCTGGGACTTTCAAATATAGGACAGAATTTTAATCTTTTTTTTTTTTTTCAATTACTAGACTTTTTCCAAGGGTCATGTATATTTGACAAATGTTTTATAAAAAAAATCTTTTGAAATAAGCTTCGGTCAGATTCTTTTTTTTTGTATTGTTTTCGAGTTTTACGTTTTATTTTTTCAATTTCCGAATAATACAGATTATAGCGGTTGCTATGTATTTTTCTTATCCACATTCGATCCATGTAATTTACTCATTTGCGATTGGCTTATAAATAACTACTGTTATTGTATAGGACAATTTAACAATCGCAGTCGCTTTAACCTTTTTCCTCAGAAGCAACTTTCACGTGTGTTTTGCTGATTGGTTAATTTTTAGCCAATCACAGATTTTTCTTATATAAACAAAGTTTCTCCCACGCTTGCTCGTCGAATCACTTTCTGCAGATAAATACAACAGTTTTTCGAAACTTAATCAGTAGACCCCACAGGCTGGTAAAAGACTATATTGCACGTAAGTCTCTCTCTACTCATTCCTGTCTAACGCACACACAGACACAAAACTTTGTCATCTGTCTGAAACATTTTCTTATCAAGAACTTTTGATCTTTGAACTCTTGACCAAAATCTGTACCATTTACAATTGCATTCTAAATAATTGTATTTTGTTTGTTCTTACATGAAAATCATAACAACTGTTACAAACCTTTCTTTCAGCCCAAGAAAAAACTTATTTTCAAGTTGCTTTGTCTACGAACAGATAAAGGGGAACAACTCTTTCCTCTTTACTTTACTGTATATGAACTGATATTACATGTCTTGTTGTTTGCTGAATATATTTTAATTTATTGGTTACAAATTGTAGTTGTTGTTTTTATTATTTCTTGTTTGACGAATCGTAATATAAATCGTTAGAGGAGTAAAAGTCCTCTACAAGACCATGCTTTGCCCGCAGATTCTCGAACAATTCGAGTCTGGACTCGTCTGGAGTTTTGACACCCGACTTCTCACATAGAACCGAGGCACAACTGAATGATGTCCACATTACACCTTCGCTTGTCTCTAAGATTATCTTAAAACTTGACTCTCACAAAGCGAGCGGTGGTGACGGAATCCCAACCATAGTCTTAAAGAAATGTGCCCCGGAACTCTCCTCTGTCCTTTCTAAGCTCTACAACCTCTGCCGATATGCTTCCTGCTTTCCTGCCTGTTGGAAATCTTCCTCTGTATTTCCTATATTTAAAAACACTGGAGAACCCTCTGACCCTGCAAATTACCGCCCTATCAGCCTTCTTCCGATCTTTGGCAAAGTGTTCGAAGCCATTATCAACACCGAGGTGGTTCAGCATCTCACAGCACACAGGCTCCTCTCGGACAAGCAATATGGTTTCCGCTTCACCAGGTCTACTGCTGATATGCTAACGACCATCACCGAGTACATATACCAGGCACTCGACAGGAATGGCGAAGACCGAACCGTTGCATTGGATATGTCTAAGACGTTCGACAGAGTTTGGCATGCTGGCCTTTTATGTAAACTGCGGAGCTATGGTATAACTGGACATTTGTTTGAACTAATCCAGTCATTCCTCTCTAACCACACAATGAAGGTGGTATTAAACGGACATGCCTCTCAGAACTACCATACAAACGCAGGTGTCCCCCAAGGTTCCATCTTAGGTCCTACACTCTTCCTGATATACATTAATGATCTCCCTGATTCCATAAGAGCCCAAATAGGTTTGTACGCCGATGACACCACAGTTTATTCTCGCCTCCTGCAAAAATCTGGTGTAGGCGTCAAAGCTAACCTAGCAGCCGAGATTGAAAAAGACCTCCAATCCATAATGGACTGGGATAAGAAATGGTTAGTAAATTTTAATGCTTCTAAAACGAAGCTACTCTCAATTAACCATCATCGACAATCTCACCTACCTCCCATTAGCATGGACCAGACTTGCCTCCCAGAGAGTAAAACACTGCGCCTCCTTGGTCTCACACTTTCAGCGGACCTCAAATGGAATGACTATATCGAATCCATTGCTAAATCCGCTGCTATGAAAGTCGGTTCTCTGTGTAGGGCCAAGGCCTCCTATATATTAACCAAGGCCTAAGCAAATGAAATGTGACGTCACGGTAGTAGTGTCATGAATCGTAGCTGTAGCGTTAGCCGTCTTCATGACAATGTTGATAATCACAAAGACGTTATTTTTTAATAAAGATTTTAAAACTTTTTAAAATGTAACAAGAAAAAAAAAAGAAAGACACATGTTTTGATTTATGCTGGTTTTATTAATTTTAAATAAAATTAAGAAAACAATAAGAAAATATAAACATCATTGTTGACTACTGACTGTCGGTCGTGTTTGTAAACAGTAAACACAGTTTTAAAGACAAAACTTTTCGTTTATTAGTCTAAATTCTAAAAATTTAACAAACACTGCTTAAATTTTCATATTTTTAATTTAATTATGAAAAATCACAATCACTTTTGTTTCAATTGCAAGAATTTTTAAATCAGAATCACTCAAATATAGCAATCAAGAAACCATTAGAATTTAGG
The DNA here is from genome assembly GCA_037127315.1 of Ascarosepion bandense. Taxonomy (NCBI): domain Eukaryota; kingdom Metazoa; phylum Mollusca; class Cephalopoda; order Sepiida; family Sepiidae; genus Ascarosepion; species Ascarosepion bandense. The sequence goes on from JBBBDQ010000653.1 coordinate 3,464,032, forward strand.
AACAAACAAGAAGCAACAATAAATAAGCAAATTAATTAAAATATTTAAAAATGCAACAATTTAAATTCAAGCAAATTAATTCAAACTAAATAAGTTTAAGTTACTGTTTTTTTTTTAAATCAAACTTATAAAAGTTTTTTATGTCTCAAAATTCAGCTGAATGTTTGAAGTTTTCTTTTTTTACTTAACTTCTTACAAGTAATATTATCATTTTCCTTGCTACAAAAATTATTTAATAATGCATTAGAAGAGCTCCAGATAATCATTTTTTCTATTTTTTCAATGCTATGACCTTCACCACATGAGTCAACATGAAAAAGAAGTTCATCATTAGCCAAAACATCCAATGTTATGTACATAGACAATTTTCTTTGATTCATTGAATGAAGAAAAGAAGGATTCTTTACAAGTTTATTAATAACAATATAATTGTATAGTACTAAATTTGTTGTTACATAATTGGGATATAACAGAGAACCTCTATTAATTCCTTGAAAATAACTGTTTATATCAGCTAGCGTATCATCTCTTCCTGATACTAAACTTTTACAACTATAACATTTCATTTTTTTTAACGGCATAACAGCAATGAATAATTATGAATCGAACGAATTAATCATAGGATAGCTAAATCTGAAATAGATTTTTTAAAAACGTCTTGAGAACTTTTAATCCAATAGATTTATTAATATCAACAAATTGTCTTTAGGGAAATTCTGCTAAAAAACAACGGAGTTCGAATTTTAAAATAATATTTTGAAATATTTTGATTGAATCCATTGTTAATCCTACTGGATGAAATAAAAAGATAAATTTTTACCTTTAAAAAAAATACACCTAAAAATCCTAGGATATTTGGTAATTCAATTACATTTTTAAAATATTTTAATTGTAAAAAATGAAAAAAAAAGTAAAAATTAATGTTTCTATTTCATTTATGATGTTAAACTGTTTATAAAAAAAATCATTTTTTTTGCAAAACTCTTTTTTGGTTAATGTTTTACTTATTAATTAATTTTTTTAAGGATTAAAAATCCCTAAACCAACTATAAAAGATTTATTCTTCAGTTAAAATTCTAATTTTTTTTATTTCCAATTTTTTCTATGGATTAATATCGATAATTAACTTCAAATTATCACAAATAGGAAAAAAAATGTTTAGAAAATATTTTTTGAGGGTGTTCATTTTGTGCTAAATATTTTCTAAAAAATAAAAATTAAATATTTTAAAAATTAGGTTTTAAAATTCAAGTGTGGTGTGATTTAGGCCTGTATGTTTCAAATAAATTCAAAAATTATTCAGAAATAGTAGTTTTAAACAAAGTTTAAAACATCATTTTCATGTTTTAATTTTCGGTAATAGTGATTTCTTGACTTTTGCAAGAAATAATTTCACGGAGTTTTCAAATAAAAAACCTTAAAAATAAAACAAATTCTTTTAAAATTGACTAAAAAATAAATTTTGTAGTTTTTGTTAATACATAAAAAAGAATAAAAAAATTTAATTCAGGAATATTTTTTCATGTTTAAAAACGATTCATAAAGTTGCAAGTATAGAAAAGTTAAGTAAGATTTTACTTTCTATTCCTAAGAATTTTTTAAAACATCTCATTGAAAAGAAAACATTATTTTCTGAAATAAAATATCAATAAAATATTAATTCAAATATTCTTAGAAAATATAATGTTTAACAACTTTTTTCGGCTTCAGTTTAAGTTTTAAAACATTTCGAAAAAAAAAACTTACGAACGAATAGCCATAAATTTTATTTTTTTTAATTCAGATATTTTTTAAGATAATTTTTATTTCAATTTTATTCAAAGAAATAAAAATAATATCTTATTTTATTATATTAATTTAAAAGATATATTATAAACAAAGTGCTTTCTTTCTTGTGCTACGGCAAAACTAATTTTTTAGCAAATTTTGATTTTAGCGACTGTTGAAATAAATGGTGATAAAATTTTAACTACTCACTTTGCTAAATGGACTTGGGGTAAAATTCTCCCTTTTAATGGCATGTTTCCATTTATCAAATAAATGCTTATTTTTTGGAAACGAAAAACAATGAACTTTCGGTGTATTTTTATATTCCCCTTTGCAATTTGGTTCTGAAAATAAGTTAACGCTAACGGACGCCGGGTAGTAAAACAACACTACTAAGTGTGACGTCAGCAAGTCAACTTTAATCATAGAATAGGCCTGGTTATAGCGACGGCCTCGGTAGGGCCCGGAAGTTTTTTTCCGTCTGAATCTATCCTGCACATTTATAAATCTACCATCCGCCCGTGCATTGAATACTGCTGCCATATCTGGTCGGGTGCCCCTGCTGTTCTCCTCGGGCTTCTCGATAAGGTTCAGAGGAGGGTCTGTAATGTGATAGATACTGACTTGGCAGACAGCCTGCAGTCTCACTCCCACCGGCGCGACGTGGCTTGCCTGTGTCTCTTCTATAAATACTATCACGGCTTCTGCTCCGATGAACTTAGATCACTAGTGCCCCCTAAATACGTATTTGAACGAGATACTAGATTAGCAACTAGATCCCACCCTTTTACAGTGAAACCGATAAAATGCAGCCGTAACTTCTACTCCAACAGTTTCTTTCTTCGCACTTCCCGACTGTGGAATTCTCTTCCAAACGATTGCTTCCCCGACGGCTACAATCTCCAGGAGTTTAAATGTAACGTCAATAGACACCTCCTAACACACTAACCTGCTCCCATTCTATCAAACACTCTTCCCATCTGCCCAACCCTCATCCTCGCTATCCTTACTCATCTGTCACCTTCCTTCTGACATTCTCTATGTCTAACCACTCCTTCTCTTTACCTTCCCCTATGTAGCCCCATGCGCAATAGTGGCAGTGGAATGCCTTGCTTGGGGTGAGATGATTAAAAAAAAATACTTACAATTACTTCAGCATTATATATATATATATATATATATATATATATATATATATTATGGCTATTATGCTAAAATGATTGTAAGTTAATGACGTCAGAAAACGTTTATTTATTTTCTGTATTCATTTTTTATATATATTTTGAGGTGTTTGATTTTGTGTCGTTATATTGAATGATGAGATATGCGTTGTGAATATCAGCTCGCAACGAAAAATCAGAGAGTCGAGTTCGAATTCTAGTTGAATTTGTGGCATTTACTTAAGCGTAGATACCTTTGGGAAAGTTAATAATCGGTCTTTACTCCCCTATATATGGGTTAAATAGCAGGAAAATTAGTTTCCGTAGCTTGGATGGCAACAAGTCAACCGCACAAAGTAATCCAAAGCTCAGTTAATGATGTCCCTTCGAGACATGACCGTCCAAGCCTATGAACTGATTGATTTTGGATGATAGACATCAATGATAATATGTCATCTGATTACTCCCGAAGAAAGTTTAAGTTTATTAGTCATTTATTTCGAGTACATTCTTTAGTATATGTTCGAAGATATTTTAAAGAATATATTCTTTATATATAATAAATATATACTTATATCGTGCATAGCGTTCAAATCTTTCAGAAATGTTTAAACCTTTATCTGTATACTAGAAGAATATATAGGCTTATGGATTTAAACTCAGTACTAAATTGCCCGCATTTTCTCATTATTTTACGTTCGAAATGGCTAGATGTAACCGTAACTTCTACGATAACAGTTTTTTATATCGCACTTCTCGCTTAAAGAAATTTATTCCGGCTTCCTAGTCAAATTTTATCTTTTAAAATTTTAATACAATGTTAATCGTTATCTTCTGTCTTCTTAATTTATATTCTTTTATTGTTCTGTCTCCTTAACACTGTTTTTTGTTTTTTTTTCATATTCTCTAACTCTCTAACACTGAGTAACTTCTTGCATCTTGGTGGGTTTAGTGCTTTGCTTGGGGTGAAATGATTAAAAAAGTATTAAAAATCTGAATCATTCCTTTACAGTACAAATATCTTCCGGCAATTTTCAACTTCTACAAACCCAGATTTTATTGTGATGGAAGAAAGTTGATGTCGGATTGTTGATAACATTGTGCCGATTCTAATACTGCATCAGTCAGTCAGTTAATTGTCATACGTGATGCACACTTGTTTCTTTTGATCGACTCGGCAAAAGATTTTCCCGCGGCAGATTCCCGTTTTTTTGTTGTTTTTTTTTTTTGCAATAAATTTGAATTTGTTTTTAATAACTACTTTCTTCTTTGTAAAACAGAATATATTTTTTAGTTGAGATTGCACTGACTATGAATCCATCGTAAGATTTGAAATCACTATATTGAGGAGGTCCTAACCTTTCGTAAACTTTGGTTTATAGCTCATTCTTAAGAGAACAGTTATTTAATTGCCATAAGTGATAAACGCTTGGGTGATCATGTCTTTCTCGATCCATTATTGACTAGGCAGACTTTCCCCCAGATTGCCATTTTTTCTCTTTAGACAAAGGCTACAAAACCCAATCTATCCTGCTATTCAACCCATAGCCGGAGAAGAGATGAATTCATACCTTTCCCAAGGATATTTGTGCGTAAGTGAATGCAACGAATTCAGCTATAATTCGATTTCGGTTCTCCGGTTTCTCATTTCGTGCCGATATCCATTACACCCTACTCATACCCAAGGGTAACAGATAGGGATATTGAAAACAGGAAGGTCTATGTTAGGATTGCTTTTTTCTCTAATACACTCAGGTGCTAAAAAACTGTATTAATGTGAAAACTCGTGTCATATTATTCAATAAATCGTCAGATCTAGACTCTCATATGGATATCATATATAGCATGACATTCATATAACGAGTAAATAAATTGTGTCTATAACACGACCTCAGACTGCGTCCAGACAACCTCCCTGACCTTTGGCCGATTCCGCCCACGCTATGTTTTTGATTTCTCAGATTAACCAAGCAGGACCGCTTTTTACCACTTGACGAGACTGGTCCAGACTTACGATGGATTGGTATATGATGAATACCAAATTTAAGACCGCAAAGATACGGTGTAGATTTATATATATTTATATGTACTGAATAATTACAAGCAAGTCAAAAGTGACGGAAAAGAAAAATCAGTTGGCTGGTACTTCAGTCACAGGATAATATTCGTTGTGTATTATTATTTCTACAGGACGATCGGTTATTCATCTTCCAGTTGGTTGAATTTACAATATATATATATAAGCGTCTATGTGTGTTCTTAGCTAGGTTTTGTGTTGAGGTACCCCCGATAAATATCGAAAATCGATATCGAAAAAATCGGGTTATAGAAGGAGTGGTCCGATTTTAATCAAATTTTATACACTCAAAGACATAAGAAACGATATTCAGAAGTTTGCAAGATTGCAGTTCTTACAATAGTGCAGAAAATTGATAATATATATATCTATATATATATGGCAAGATGTTTGTGTGTGTGTCTGTTTATCTGCCTGTATGCCTGTATTTTTTCAGCCCTTTTATTTTAGTTTTTACTTCGGGTTTGGTTCTAAGTAGGTATAATTGTAGTATAACTGTAGTTCATAGTCTCAGCCATGATACCATTTACTCAGAGGATTTATTTAGCCTTCAAAATTCAGTTTACGACGAAAAAAATTATTTCATATCGATACCAGGAAATCAAAATTTGACTTTCATTCGTTTTTCTTTCAGTCTACGGTTTCGCTTTAATTGGAAACAACTATTGCTTTTTAGTCGTTAGTGCCAACGTCCAAAGTGTCAGAGCTCCAGGACCATGGATTAGTTTTAAAGATTTCATTACACCCGAGCAACGCCGGGCTATACTGCTAATATCGATATATTTAAAAAAAACTTTGCATGTACTTTAAGATTCCTTTGAATTTGTATTGCTTTTATTTTTTTTATTCATTTATGTATTACGAAGCCAAATGAAAACCGCCTCTGCAATCAATATTCCAGTGACTGAGTTTCAGAATAAACTATAAGTTGTTACTTCTAAGACAAAACTACTTCTATTGATCTGGATCTCCAAGATAAAAGTTGTTTTCAGACTCTTGTTGTTTTTTAACAAAAAATATTTCTTTATAGTCAGGACGTTTCATCTACAAGGAATACAGGAATTGGCCGTAAACAACCTGCGCTGATTTTCCTAATCCACTCGAGCCGGATTTCATCTTAGAAAGATATATTCGTTTGCGGTTCAATTTTTTTTCTAATAAAATACATCTATCTTTTTGTCAACAAAATTACTCACCATTCAATATTTTATAAAAAATACTCACTCCAAAAAATCTATGTCAAAATCTGGAGTAATCGATTTGGCATCGTCAAATCATCAGTTGAGTGTCATATTACATCTAAAGCTGTAAACATTTTCATCAACAGAGGTGTCCACAGTGGGTAGAAACAAGAACCTAGGAATAATAACAAACGAGGGTCACGGTAAAACTCAAGAGCTCAGATTTCGTCCAGTAAATGGATAAATGAATGAACACAATTGTACTGCTAAAACCAGTTACGTAAAAAAGGCCTGAGGTGATGTCGATGACAGCGGGCTTCTGTATGAACCTTACAATATTAGATCCAAAATCTTCTTTTTGGTCATCTGGATCATCACGATGAGTGTGTAGATGGCTACAAGTTGTCATTGAAAACCAAAGAGTTGAGGTCGGCCAAATACACTGGATAGTCATAAGACATCTGGCCAAGATAAACCAAGCAAAAAAAAAAAAAGAGTAAGGAAAGGGAATCTACTTCTACTACAGAAGAGCTCAAGAGCTGATATTTCCCAAATAACCCAGCAAAAACTCATTCATTTAGTCAGTGACGTCTTCTCCATTTACTAGTCCTGCCTCATCAGATTAACACATTTTGAAGTCGTTGTTCCTACCCGCTCTTCTCCAGCCAGTAGATTTATCACCATTTGATTAATATTTTTTTCAAAGTCTTAGTTGCATGATATTTGTCAACAGGATTACAACCAGGTTGAAAATGGCTTCCGGCTATTTTCAACTTCTACAAACCCAGATTTTATTGTGATGGAAGAAAGTTGATGTCGGATTGTTGATAACATTGTGTCGATTCTAATACTGCATCAGTCAGTCAGTTAATTGTCATACGTGATGCACACTTGTTTCTTTTGATCCGGGATCGACTCGGCAAAAGATTTTCCCGCGGCAGATTCCCGTTTTTTTTTTGTTTTTTGTTTTTTTGCAATAAATTTGAATTTGTTTTTAATAACTACTTTCTTCTTTGTAAAACAGAATATATTTTTTAGTTGAGATTGCACTGACTATGAATCCATCCTAAGATTTGAAATCACTATATTGAGAAGGTCCTAACCTTTCGTAAACTTTGGTTTATAGCTCATTCTTAAGAGAACAGTTATTTAATTGCCATAAGTGATAAACGCTTGGGTGATCATGTCTTCTTTGTAAAACAGAATATATTCATGAGGACTTTTCAGATTTAACCAGCATCAGTTACTTCTTTTATAAGTTTTGTCAACATTCTCCATTTTATTACTATTTTGAGAATGTTTTGTAAACTGTTCTGCGGGTATTGTTATGTATATCCAGGGATGAAATCCAAATTATTTAAGTTTCCCTGGGTTCTTAGGACGAGTTCCTAAATTTGTCACGGACATTCAAAGGCGAGATACCGAATGACCATGTGGATAATTCCAGTATTGTCTTGGCAGAAATAGAATTTATGTTATCGTTCAATCCTAACACCATCGTCCATTACACCAGTGTCTTCGAGGTGTAGTTAAGTTTGAGTTTTGTTTAACGGCATATCAACACCTCTGTGGGTTATTTAATGCCATAAAGAAGGGGTTTAAGGTTTGTTTTTGTTTTTGTTTTTTAATGTTCGGTTATAGTGAGAAGGTTGATTTAGTCAGATTTTAATAAAAATTTATATTCATTCTTTTTTTATTTTAGAAAACTGAAAATGTCTTCTACTTTTGTATTAAAAATTCTTTGGGAGGTCGCCAGTGTCAGTAACGGTTTCGTTGGTAGTGTGAAAGTTTTACAAGTGTCATAAAAGTAGAGGATTTTTAATGTAAATCCTTAAGGGATAAAGAAAAAACAACTAAGGTTTATGGGGTTTAATTTTTGATGAAGATAGACTCAAAGGTACTAGTTATAGAACCTTTATGTATAACAAGATAACACAGAATAGAATTGAATAAAAATGAGTACATTGTCCTAAGATATATTTTTTTTAAAATCATATCACCCCGAGCAAGGCGGTAACGCCACTGATGTGCAGGGGGCTACGTAAGAGTGAAAAAATTGGAAAAAAGAAAGCCGGAAACCACATCCTAAACAGGAAACAAGGGATGAGCCTCTTCAACCGTTCAATAGACGTGGGTAGAGTGTGAACATAAAGCGAAAGGGAACATGTTGCTTCAGGAATACAAGTTTACTCTTTTCCAATCGTTTACTCTTTTTTTTTTTTAATTAGAATAGATAGACTAAATTATCGCCCGGTTCACACTCCACCCACGTCTATTGAACGGGTGAAGACCGGGGCGTACAACAGCTGAAACGTCGTAAACATGGCAATAAAGATAAGGACAGCAGTCCGAACAATGTAAATAATGTAAGGGGTTGTGATTTATTCTTTTGTTTATTATTTGGTAAACAATTTGGCTAATTCTCATTTTGCTGAAAAAATAATAAAAACAATCTCAAAATTATCAAATTCTCCGAAGACTCGTATTTTTACAAGCTTCTCAGATAACATTCATCTGAAATAAGATCTAAATAAATAGTTTAAACTTCATAACAATGCTGACTGTATTTATTCTTGTTTTTTTTTAATCTGACACCATTAAGTATGGATAAGAACCGATGAGACGAACAATTTAAAGATATGCATAAATCGAAAAATAACCCTGCGAAGATTATAGCAGACTAGCAGTATAGCCCGGCGTTGCTCGGGTGTAATGAAAGCTTTAAAACTAATCCATGGTCCAGGAGATCAGACTCAGCCTAAAGAATATTTGTGTGAAGTTTGGTGAGAATCGGATAAAAATTGTGGATTTATATAAAGGACATACAGACAGATAAACAGACACACACACAAACATCTTCCCTTTTATATATATATATTATCGATTTTCTACACTATTGTAAGAACTGCAACCTTTGAAATTTCTGAATATCATTTCTTATGTCTTTGTCTATGAGTGTATCAAATTTGATTAAAATCGGACCACTCCTTCTATAAATCGATTTTTTCGATTATCGATTTTCGATATTTATCGGGACTACCTCGACACAATACCTAGCTAAGAACACTTGCAGACGCTTATAGTACAACTGTGTAAATTTTCAAGAAAATCGGTTCAGCCGTTTCGGATAACGGACACACACACACATATAGACACATACACACAGACAAAGTTCCATTTATAAATAAGTTTAGATTAGTGGACGTAAATGTATGTAACATCGTTGCCGTTTATAAAAATATGATCTTCTCCTTTTATGTGCCGTGTCCCTTCAGGACGTAATCGTCTATGGCCTTCCACATCTCTCTAACCCTTGTCCCTCTTAGTACTTCTTCTGTTATCCAACTCAATCCCAGCTCCACCATCGATCTGTTCAAGTCCATTAAGTATGTCATGTGCTCCTTTTCCTTTGTCTCTCTTCCCTTCTATCCATCCTGTGAGCATCAGGTTCTCTAAGCCCTCCTTCCTCATTTCATGTCCCCAAAACTTCAGGTGTCTTTTCCTGATGTTAAGTATCAGTTTCTTTCTCGTGTTCACCCCCTGCAAAACCTTGTCGTTGCTCACACACCTGTTACGTCAATAATATACTCAGCATCCTTCTGTAGAACCACATTTCGGTTGCTTCAAGTCTTTCTTTCATTATCAAACAGAATGTCTAGCATTCGCTGCCATATTGAAGGATAAACATCACAAAACGATCCAATTCTATCTTCTTTGTTTCCATCGAAATTTTCCTGTCTCTTAATACTCTACTCAGCTTCTGGAATGAATCCTTGGCCATGTCAATACGCCTTCAGATTAACTAATGATCCACAAGATTAGAAACTAGGCCCCACCCATTTACTGTGAAACCGATAAAATGTAAACGCAAATTCTACTTCATCAGCTTCTTTTCTCGCACTTTCCGCCTGTGGAATTCCCTTCCGCTTACTTGCTTTCCCGACAACTACAATCTCCAAGAATTCAAATGTAAAGTCAACAGTCATCTCCTATCGCACTAACCTGCATTCTCCCCCCCCTCTCTCTCTTTCTCATGCTCTTTTCTCCGCCTACTCTCATCAGCATTCTCATCCTTTTCTTACCCACTTCCTGACACCCTCGTAACTTGTCACTGTTTCTCATAACATATCTCCTATGAACCCCCCTGGACAACAGTCGCAGTAAAATGCCTTGCTTGGGATCACACGGTTATAAAAAAAACTACTTCCTGTAGAAGGTAATGCAGTTTCTTTTCTGTATCTGTTATCAGCACTATCATCTGCGTATGTTATATTGTCTAGATTGCGTCCGCCAATGACGAATCCTGGTAGGTCTTTTAGAGCTCCTAGAATTGTCCCCTCTTTATAGGTTAAATACATCAATTTTTACATAATATTGGCCAAAGATGACATAACATTAAATAACGCACAATGATGAATACTGGTAGGTCTTTTAGAGCTCCTAGAATTGTCCCCTCTTTATAGGTTAAATACATCAATTTTTACATAATATTGGCCAAAGATGACATAACATTAAATAACGCACAATGATGAATACTGGTAGGTCTTTTAGAGCTCCTATAATTGTCCCCTCTTTATAGGTTAAATACATCAATTTTTACAGAATATTGGCCAAAGATGACGTACCATTAAATAACGCACATTAGTTATCTGAGCGTTACAAAAATTAGCCAAACATCCTGATGTCGTGAAATATGTTAAAACTTCATAAAACACCCACCTTCGTGTAAAAAAATACTTTACAGTGGTATTTTAAATTAAAAGTAATATTTGTTTCAATTCAGATTAAATCAGCAATTATTTTTCAAATTACTTCAGAAAAGTATATTTTCTTGCTTAAAGATTCTGAATAAACGAAAATTTTTCCCGTCTGAATCTATCCTGCACCTTATATAAATCTACCATCCGCCCGTGTATTGAATACTGCTGCCACATCTGGCGGGTGCCCCTGCTACTCTCCTCGGGCTTCTTGACAAAATACAACGGAGAATCTGTAACGTGATCGATTCTGTCTTGGCGGACCGGCTGCAACCACTCTTTCACCTTGCTCGATTAAAAATAAAAAACGAAAATATGTTGACAAATTTGTCAACACGGACGATTTTATCGATTTTACTGATAACCAGAAAAATAATACCAATCAATTTAAATTCGGTTTAAATTTTGTTTTTAATCATCGCGCACCCTACGCAAGACAGGACTGCCACTAGTGCACAGGGTGTTACTGTGAGATGTGTGTTGTGGTGCAGTGGATATCGGCTCAGAACGATAAATCGTGGAGCCCAGTTCGAATTCCAGTTGAATTCGTTGCATTCACTTCCGCGCAAATACCCTTGGGTCCGCCTCTTCCCCCCAGTTATGGGTTAAATAACAAGACAGATTGGGTTCTATAGTCTTGGCTGGCAACCAGTCTACCGCAGAAAGTAATGGCAACCTAGTGCGGGATAATCTTCTGCCCATTCAGTTATGTCTCTTTCGAGACATGATCGCCCAAGCGTGTATCACGTATGTCACTTAACTGACTGACTGACAGGTTATGTCGAAGAAAGGGTAACAGATGGATGGGATTCAAGAAGATAGAAGATGGCAATTGTGTTACATTTAGACTTTTGAAGATTGTTAGTGTCAGGGAAGCAAATAAACGGATGGGACTTCCACAGACGGGAGACGCGAGAAAAGAAACTATTAGAGTAGAAGCAGTGAAATTCCTGTTTTCTAATAATTAGCTTAGCTATTTGAAGTTTTCTTTGGCGATCCCAATTCGCCTTCATATTTCCGTGTCGCACTTTACGTCTTCTGTTAAAAAATTTCCCCTTATTTAAATTATTGTGCCTTCTGGCCTCACATATTCTTCGTCTTTATGTGCTGTGTCCCTTCAGGACGTAGGTGATCATAGACCTCCACTTGCCCCTATCCCTTGTGGTTCTTAACATCTCTTGATATATCTTCCAAACGCCGCTCTGCCATTCACTTGCACAAGCCCACCAAATATGTTTCGCGCTGCTTTTCCCTGTTTCTCTTTCCCTCTATCCGTCCTGTTACATTCTGCAAGCCTTCCTTCCTCATTACGTGTCACAGAAAGGTCGACTGTCTCTTCCTCATGCTAAATATAAGTTTTCTTTTCTTTTTCATTTTCTCCAAAACCTTATTGTTGGTCACATGTGACCAACAATAAGGTTTCAATTCATTGTATCCGCAGTATATAAAACGATCCCTAGCTGAGCCCAGTCAACCTTTCTAACCTTCGGTCGAATCCGCCCACGTTGTGTTTGTTAATCTCGGACCGGCCAAAGCAGGATCGCCTGTCATCACCCGACTTGGTTAGCCCGGACACACGGTGTATAATGAAAACCATATTCAAGACTGCAACGCCAAGGTGTAGATTTATATTTATTTATATATATCGAATAGATTCAAAATCATATTCAAGTCAAAGCTAAGTGACGCAAATAAAAATTAGTTGACTGGTATTTCAGTAGCACGCTAATATTTCCTGATACATTATCTCCACGGGACGGTAGTTTTCTCAGTTTGCAGCTCGCTGAATTTGGACTGACCGTCTCTTGCAATATCTCGAGCCCAAATCACTTTTCTAGTAGCAGGCTATTTCAGCTTAAACGTATCATTCAATCGCTGGCCCCCATCTCTCGTAATTACGTTTTCCACCCCAGTTTTATTTTTGAAAAGGCACAAAACTAGGGTGGTGAATTTGGGCACGAGATTTCTATTTCCCCGTCCCTATATATATCTCGAAATGTAAGTAATATCATTTAACCATTTCGACTGACTCTTCCGCCCTTCTGAGAGAAGCGGAGAAAACTTACTCACTATTATTATTTGCCTGTTCCTACCCGCTGTCATGGTAGGCAGTAAACAGAAAATTCTCAAGGTTTCATTTTTAACTAGGGTTACAAATTGTCAAAACCGGATAGCAATATTATGACTATACTTTTAGGCAACCAGCTTTGATAAATTCGACAAAACAATTGCATCATTTTGTATTTTTCAATTTGTATTTTTCAATGTTATTACTTCGGCTACTTTTCCAGACAAGCATAATTGTATTCTCTTCTCATCTTAGAAATCAATAAAAATTAAAACCAGTCATCTGGAAATAGGGTTACAAGTATCCTTCTGTAAAGCCATATTTCTGTTGCTTCGAGCCTCTCCTTCATCCTTGAAGAGATTTTCCAGCATTTGCTGCCATATAGGAGGACAAATATCAAAAAACAACACAGTACTTGTTTGTTTCCAATGGAATCTGCCTGCTTCTCAATATTTTACT
>JBBBDQ010000653.1:3482500-3537500 GCA_037127315.1 Ascarosepion bandense
AATATTTCATACAATAATAGCCACTGACCTATATTCATAGGTTTGGTAGCAGGAAAAGGTTAACCACACACCCACACATCCTTGCACACACGCAGGCATGCACACACACACACACACACACACACACACACACATCTACGTGTGTTAGAAGCTATTTACTTAAGGATCCATCAGCCAAGTTTATATAGACAGAAAGAACATTCGTTCCTTAAGACGATTGGAAGAATTATGAGTTTCCTTTTCCATTTTTATCACTCTTGTGAACTATAAGTTTATACTCCCACTTACGTTCTGATTAAAAAAATTCATTTTAAACGAGTTCCAACTTTCCCTTCCATAAGTAATTATTTGTTTTCCTGTGTCCCATCTATTATCAATTATTGCCAACGGTTACCTTTAAAAATGCGTTGGCCGAAAGAATTCTAAGATCCACACAATGACGTCATGCTTGTTTAAGTATATATATATATATATATATATATATATATATATATATATATATATGTATAATTGTGTATTTGGGCATCAAACTCTCTTTTATACAAGTTTCATTAAAGTCGACTGACAAAGTACTACAATTAAGTTTTCTAATTAAGTTCACTTAATAGACTTCTTTTCTAGACTTAAAGTGTTTAAAAGAACTAAAAATAATCACAGTAATAATAATAAAAAAGAAAAGCCGACACTATGAACACGGCCATAATGTGATAACAGAATTAATGATTTCATTTTTAATCTGACGTTTTTATTACTTGTTTACGGTCATATCACGTTGAATACACCGTTTCTCGTCTGATCACCGAAGTTAAGCAACGTTGAGCCTGGTCAGTACTTAGATGGGTGAAGATGAAATATTTGTGTGAAGTTTGGTGAGAATAGGATAAAAATTGTGGATTTGTATAAAGGATATACAGACCGATAAACAGGCACACACACAAACAACTTGCCTGATATATATATATATATATATATTATCGATTTTCTGCACTATTGTAAGAACTGCAACCTTGAAACTTCTGAATATCGTTTCTTATGTCTTTGGCTATGAGTGTATCAAATTTGATTAAAATCGGACCACTCTTTCTATCACCCGATTTTTTCGATTATCGATTTTCGATATTTATCGGGGGTACCTCGACACAAAACCTAGCTAAGAACACACGCAGACGCTTATAGTACAACTGAGTAAATTTTCAAAAAAATCAGTTCAGCCGTTTCGGAGTCTATAGGTAACGGATACACACACACAGACACACACACAGAGACAAAGTTCCATTTATAAATAAGTTTAGATAAACACATCATTTTAATTTTAAACAGTGTGTATTACGTCTACCGACCAGCACATTCGAAAAATATTAATAAAGTAAATGAGTTCTTTGGCGGGGATTGAAGTTTTTTTCCGAACTTTGTAGGGAAAAAAAATTACAATTTGATTCGGTTTGTATTACCGGTCGACCGCGTCGCAGTTTAGCAGGAGTGTATTTTTCCTGTTTTATTTGTATGCGTGTGCAGTAACAGGGAGGCTCTTTTTTCCAGACATTAAAAGAAATTTAAAATTGCTCTTAACATTTGAAATCTGTGGGGGCCTTTAAAAGCTGAGCTGAAACTGAAAATACCTGCCGGAAACAAAGGAAAACACTATGGGAACATCGAAATTATTAATTTTGATATTTTATTGTCACTAAAATATTCAGTGTCTTAATAATTTCATTTGAAAAGACCACTTTACATTTTCCAAGTTAATTCTGAAAACAATTTTCAGAAAACGTGAATATGCACACGTTCGTCCGATTTAATAAAACACACATGGACAAACACAAACATACACACTGCGTTGCTCTCTGTAGCCGAGAGGTAAAAGTAAATCAAACGGGGTTTTATCCCAGTATAAGGGACACAGATTCGATCTGAGGAGAGCACATTTGTCGAGATTTCTTGAATTGCACAGGACAATAGGCTTAATACACAGTTTAAAGTAAAAGTAAAAATGAGGCGTCTATTTCAAATACGAATATCTATAGTGGGTTATCCGTTATAGTGAAGTGTATTTGTGTGTTGAAATATATTAATTGAATTTGGCCTTGTTAGAAGATAGCCCACTATAAGGGGTGTAAGAAAAAAGAAAATCAAATTGTGTATAGAAACAACACACACACACACACGCACACACACACACACACACACACACACACACATATATATATATATGTAACAAGGTTTTTTACAAATAAAAGTAATGTCTTTTGGTTGGTACAAATGTCGTTAAAAATGTTCATAGCAGTAAATGCCGAAAATGTGCGAATGTATGTGTGAGCATTTGTTTTTTTAGGAGTATCTTTGATGTCTCCGCTCAGTCTATTCGGGTAAGTGGCCCAGTGAACAGTGAAGAAGAAGATGAGAGAAAGGATAGGCCAGCATAATGAGATCGCTTGACGTGGTCAAGGGACGTATTAATTATGCTCGTATTTTCTCAACTGGCGATGCTTCCAGTGTCGGCTTTTTATTTCGTCTTTGAGGCTCCAAACAACTCATTTAGGAATTCAGACCCGGATTTCATTCTGGGCTTCCCATTGAACAATAATCAAAATTCACGTCGGCTCGCGAAAAGGGTCCGTAAAAGGAATTTGATATTTACTTATTTTTGGTTTCCAACGGAACATCTACTTGGAGCCCAGATGCGCAAAGACCAGTTTTGGTCATTTGCTATCTGGACTTCTGAGGGCAAACATTTGGTCTCTGGTATCACCATATATCCACTAATATAATGTGTTATAATTAAATAATATATTTAGTGGATAGCCATATTTGAGGAGATGTTCCGTGTATTTATTAGTATTTTTATTTATTTTCGTCTACCAGACTGAAAATCCTATTAAAAATTCATGTATATTTAAAAATAGACAGATGCTCATGCGATGTCCAGCCATGCACGTCTCGTGAAAGCTTTAAAGGACTGTCTTTTTCAAAAACACACAAAAATTACGTTACAGTCAAACATGAGGATAAAATAAAAATATCGAAAAACAGTACATCCTTGAAAATGGCCAGTGAAGTGGCTGAAAACGCTTGGAAATTTGAAAATTATGGAATATTTTGCATTCTTTATTTCCAGCGAAAAGGAAACATGCAAGAACACTGGAAAAATTAAATAAAAAATTAATAAATTCTTCCTTGTCGGTCGATTTTAAAAGAAATATTACTGACCAAATGACCAAATATACATTAATTATATATATATATATATATATATATATATATATATATATATATGGATTTATTTAACGGCTTTCGAAACGGAGTTTGGCCAGCCAAGTTTAACACCTTTTTTTGTTGTTGTTTTGTTTTCACTCTCGCACTCATAGCCTTGAAAAAATTGATTCCATCTCTTCACCCCTTAAGCTAAGGTTAAAATGCAGGTCAAACTGGGATGTTTAACCTTGTTTGGTGGCCAGTCTAAATGAAAGATTTCTCTTAATTCAAATCCATAGAGAAGCCAACGGAAATCCACTCCACTATCTTACCTATATCCTGAATTGACAAGAGATTATAGAAAAACAGTAAAAAAATATTTGAACTGTATTCAATATTGTTTGCGGGTATGGCATCCCTACTACAAACGCAGAGCGTCCTAGCAGTACCTCACAATCGGGCAATCATTTATGACTCGCCATCATATTCTGGGCCTATAAAGTGCCAATAGATATAGTCTCTGTACGAAATGTGATGCCGATTTCATTTGATATCAAGCGGAAATCAGTCAGATCGTTCTACACGAGGCGAAAATTACACCCGAAAGTCTGAAAGAAAGATTAGAGTGAATGTTACAATTATGCCAGTTGTTATTGGAGTCAGTTAAGTGCCATACGTGATACACGCTTTGAGCGATCATGTCTCGAAAGGTTATCGGAGACTGGGCAAAAGATTATCTCGCAGTAGGTTTGCTATTGCTTTCTGTGGTAGATTGATGCCAGCCAAGGGCTATAGAACCCAATCTGTCCTGTTATTTAATCCATAACTGGAGGGAAGAGACGGATTTATACCTTTCCCAAGGGTGTTTGTGCGTAAGTAAATGCAAGGAACTTCAACTGGAATTAGAACTTAGCACCCAGATTTGTTCCGAGTTGATATCCACTGTACAACGCACATCCCGTTATTAGATTACTCGAAAGAAAGAATGGAGCAACTAAAAGATAATGGAAGAATCTGGTCTGCGAAAAAGAAGAAAATAGTTCCGATAAGTCAGTCAATCAGTTGAGTGTCATACGTGATACTTTGGGCGATCATGTCCTTGAAAGAGACATGACTGACTGGGTAGAAGATTATCCAGCAGTATGTTGCCATTGTTTTAACCCATAACTGGAGGGGAAGAGACGGATTAATACCTTTCCCAAGGGTATATGAATTCAAGGAATTCAACTGGAATTCGAACTCAGCACCCAGATTTGTCGTTCTAAATCGATATCCACTGCACCACAACGCACATCCTGCTTCGATAAGAGTGTCGTGATATTGAGGAGACTTACTGGTCCATATTCTCTGTTGAACACTCAGTGAGAGAATAAAGGCTTTTACATTTTTGAACTTTAATTTTTTTTTTTACTCATTTTTTTACTGTATGCTTTTTTTTCTTCATTTTTTTCATTAACCTTTTTAATCTTCTGAGTATGTTTCTTGCGTTGTCAGCCGACATTTCTCTTTTTATTGCTCATATACATGATTTTTTTTTTTTTTTTTTTGCAGATCTGTACGTCCGTCTGGCCGATGGTCCTACGCCATCTTCAGGTCGTGTGGAGGTTAGTCTGGATAGAGAAGTGTGGGGAACGATTTGTGATGACCTTTGGGATAAAGACGATGCGGATGTTGTCTGTCGGTCGCTTGGCTACGTCTGGGGAAATGTAAGTAAAACCTATTCTTTTATCAGGGATATTTCTCTGGGGAAATGTTGTTCAATAGCACGAGAATAAATATATATATATATATATATATATATATATATATATATACGGTATATGATTTACTACCCCAGCAGCTTGGTAACTTGTGTGCTGTCTTTCTCTCTCTCTCTCTCTCTCTCTCTCTCTCTCTCTCTCTCTCTCTCTCTCTCTCTCTCTCTTTCTCTATGTTTCATTCATACGCACAAACACACATACACACACGAATTTTCCTTTACTTTTTTATTTGCTCACGAAAGCTATAAGCATTATGCGCAAATGGCTTATGGTTTGAACAGAATCCACAAGCTGTGTGTGAATTTTCATAAACGTCACATCACTGACATGCCACGAATATGTTTGACGATGATGAATACTGTTAGATAATAATTTATACTAGTAGTGTGTTAGTACATTTTGGTTTTCTTCTTGGCGATATTACTAGTGTGAATTAATAGTTTTTGTGTATAATAAAGGATATAACACTAATCAAATCATCAGACTTTAAAATTAAATGTCAGTATGTCAAGGGTCAGGTTGTCAGCTTTAGAATTTCTATGGGTCAAACCTATTACCCACACATACACTCAAACACACACACACACATACACACACATACGCGTATACACACATATGTATACAGTGAAACCTGTCGTATGCGACCACCCCTACTGCCATCAAAAACTGGTCGCATACGACGGGTGGTCTCTCATTAAAGGCTCATAGTCGTGACTTATTTACACCTGCAACGTATATTCCACTCATCAGAATGTACATATTAGGATTTTACCATTTAATCTGGTAATAAATAGATGAGAACATAAGAAAATGACCTAACTTTAAAGAAATTTATTCAACATAATTCATCAAAAAATTAAAACAAAAAAACGTATTTACAACGGTCAACAAGAGACCAAAATATTTATTCACAAAAAATATTTCTTAAGTGGACTCCAAAAAAAGTCACTTATTCTTTTTCGTGCCTGTTGTAATACTAACCATAAAATATGTAGTTTGGAAAAAATTCGCGACGAATACGGTTTCAGTTTTTTTTTGTTTTTTTTTTTGTTTTTAAGTGAGTGATAGCAAAAGAGAATCTGCGATAATACATGGAAAAAAACATACAAAAAACTGACAGCGATCGTGGGTGGGGGAGAGAAACAGAGAGATATGAATAGATATACCCAGATAGAAATAAAGTAGATAGATGCACAAAAAAAATAAAGGAACGAAAGAGATAGACATTTGAGAAAGGGACGTAATTGTGATTTTCCTAATCCCTGAATTTATCCAAGTCAGTACAGAGACTGTGATAAATCTCTTGAATATGTCAAATGCAATACATGTTGTACAAAACAGCCGATGTATGACCTTGAGGTGAACTCAGGCAATCTACATTTCAACAAGAAATAACAGTTTGATACAACACTACAGTAACAAAGCAATGAGGAAGTATTCCTGGCTTAGATCAAAGCAAAATGAAATCGATTACTCATTTAATTTCTCCTATATTTGAAGTTCGCAGTGTACGACCAAAATGGATTTTTTTAAGCGGTCATTTGATCAGTGATTTTCACTCGTTGATGTTAGTCGCTGGTCGATGTTCTGGCGGTATCTCTCACTAAGTGTCAATTAACATTAACAAATCGTCCGTGCAGAGAAAAACGGTCGCTAACAACGGGTGGTCGCTGACAAAGAGGATCGCATACGGCAGGTTCCACTGTATATACATGCGTACATTCAAAAATTCACTGAAAATGGGAATACATAAGAAAACAAAGATTTAGCATCAAAATTTTATATTATTTTTAAGAGGAAAGAAGAAGGAATTTTACTATAAAATTATATTTTAAACCTTTTCAGAACCTTCAAAATTTTGGTTAAAAATTTTGTTTTCTTGTGTCAATGGGAGACCAGAAATTAATATGGGAAATTTTATCGTCTTTTTTCAGGAAAAAATATAACTGTCAAATTTTATTGAAAAGTTCAGGAGTTATTCACAAATTAATTTATTTATTTTAAAAACGTTTCTATTTTTAGAAAGCTTGATAAAATTTTTCTCAATTCTTTTTTTTTTAACCCAAAATCAACTCGGAACGAGAAATCGGTTAGCCGATTTCGAATTCCAGTTGAATCCTTTGCATTTACTTACGCGCAAATACCCTTGGGAAAGGTATTAATCCGTCTCTTCCCTCCAGTTATGGGTTAAATAATAGAACAGATTGGGTTCTATAGCCCTGGCTATCAATCAGTCCACCGCAGAAAGCAATGGCAACCTACTGCAGGATAATCTTCTGCCCAGTCTGTCATGTCTCTTTCGAGACATGATCGCCAAAAGCGTGTATCACGTACGGCGCTTAACTGACTGAGCAACACACCAACATACACACACACACACACACACACACACACACGCGCGCGCGCGCGCGCGCGCGCGCGCATAGTTATTTAGTTTTATAAAATTTTGGAAATTCTATTTTTAGCGATTAGTTTATTAGTCGCAGAATTACTAAAAATTTAAATGCCATAAAATGAAGCCATTATTGAATTAGAAAATATTTTATTTTTTACTTTCTGTATAAAATATATTATGGACACTATTGTATTAAGAAAAATAAATTCTAAAATAAATAGTGAATTTGTACAGGAATTACAACAATTTATAAACTTTTAATCATTTGACATTGTCTATTAATTTGTTGGGGGTCCATTAATATTCTTATTAGATTAAAACTGTATTTAATAATCATGAATAGAAAAGCCAACTGCAATTAAACGACCAGCAATATTTTAAAAATAATTTTGAATTGATTTTAATTGTATTCAATTGTCCGGAAAGTTCATGCCGATTTTTAATCGTTCATGTTTCAAGACATTAGAACTTGTTAAATTCATCGACAAGATATAATATTCCATACATTTACAATTAGACCACAGTTTAAACTATCTCTTGAGAAAGAAAATTTAAAATTATTTAATTCGTGTCAGTTTTTCATCTCTAGGAAAACGGAAGATTATAAGGTGCATTTTTTCCACTTGATGTTTTTTATTACCATAAATGCAAAAATGCCTGACAAAATAACAAGATGTGTTCGGTGAAAGGGCTTTCAGTTAGTTAAGTGCCATACGTGATACACGCTTTGGGTGATCATGTCTTGAAAGTGGCCTGATTGACTGGTCAGAAGATTATCCCGCAGTAATTTGCCATTACTTTCTGCGGTAGACTGGTTGCCAGCCAAGACTATAGAACCCAATCTGTTCTACTATTTAACCCATAAATGGAGGGAAGATACGGATTAATACCTTTCCCAAGTGTATTTGTACGTAAATGAATGCAAAGAATTCAACTGGAATTCGAACTCGACACCGCGATTTGTCGTTCCGTGTTGATAACTACTGCACCACAAAGCACATGCGCTTTAAAATGCTTTAGCTGACAGAATTGTACAGAAGTATGTCGTCAATTTGGAGTTGAGGATTGTAACCATATTAAAACTGCTCAGACAGCCCCCTCCCTAGAAATGACGAATAATACGATTTTCACAACGCGAGAATTGATAGAAACAATAAATTTAACAAAATCCACTAAAATCTATGAGATGGGTACTTAGATCGCTACGATGTTTGAGTACCACATGATCTAAATTAAGAGAATCTTTCTATAATTTGCTGTATAAACGCATTGAAAAGGCATCCTTTTTTAAGCAAATTTTGACAGGTGATGAAAAATGGATCATTTACAACAATGTTCAGTGAAAAAGATCCTAGGATAAGCGAAATGATCCATCTTCTGCCACCCCAAAAACAGGTCTTCATCTTAAGAAAATCATGCTGTATATCTGGTGAAATTGAAAAGGGTAACCCGTACTATGAGCGTCTGACATGTAACCAGTCAATTGATTCTGAGAAGTACTGCTCGCAACTGGACGAATTAAAGGCAACAAACCAAGAAAAAACTCTCAGAATTGATAAACAGGAAAGGTATTGTTTTCCATCAGGATAATATCAGACCTCATATTTCTTTAGGGACCCGGCAAAAATTGTTGCAGCCTGGCTAGGATGTGTAACCACAACCGCCATCTTCACCGGACATTACTCTTTTGGATTTAATAAATAATCTCAATAGTAACAATGTTAATTCTTTGGATGACATAAAAAACAACTTAATTAGTTCTTTGTCGATAAACTATCAAAATTCTAGAAAGACGGAATCTTTAAGTTGAAGGAGAAATGTAGAAAAAATGTGAGACAAAATGGTTCATATTTAGTTAAATAAATATCTAATGGCAAAACTTTGTTTTTGTACTTTAATTTCCCTTGAAAATCTCTATGAACTTCCCTGACAACACGACATACAAATCTGTCGATTATTGTAAATGAAGATGTCCAAACATTATCAGAAAAATAAGAATGTTAACTATAGTAAAATTAAAATATATAAGTAATTTTCCAACATTTTCACAATCGTCTTCGGAAGTTTGACTACAAAACCGAAGTACCTAAATTATAGCAAAATATCAGACTGCTTAGAATATTTTGTTAAATTTTGAAGATTATTGATTAATATACAGGGTGAAATGGGTAAATAGACGCCATTTCATTTTTTTATTATGTTCATGCACTTTGGTTTTATTATTTTGTCGACTGCACAATATAGTAGGGTCAGTTGGGTACGGTTTTTGAGAAAAGAGCATCATCACACAATTCACAATTCAGTCCACGAGAAATTTAGAAACTGCATGCCGTCCAGCCTGGTATTCGCACCGGAAGTTCTTGTAGGAACATTTCAGAATCTTTGTGTGTCAATATGAGGTAAAGGAGGATTCGGAAAGAGTTAGATGAATCTATTAATGATTAAGAAGGTTTTTGGGATGATCACTGGTGTTGGTCACAAACTCAACACAGACGCCTAAATCAAGTGACTTAAGGAAGTAGTGCTGCTCTTAGTCAAGAGGTTGGCCGCTGAAAGACGAATGTCTCTCAACAGAACTTTGCGCTATATCACAAAAGCAGAACAATAACGTCATGGCTGCCAAATAATTTCTTCGACTACATCTCTCCTTACAACTGTCAATCTAACTCGCTAGATTGCATATCCTTTGATTATTATTATTGATTATTGTATGACAATTAGTTGAGCGAGCTACTAACAATACTCCTTGTACTGAAAACAAGCGTCGTCACTAACCAAGGAGAACGTTCAGAAGAGATGTAGGCGAATCCGAAGTCGTCTGAACTGTCATAGTTGAAGCCAAGGGTGATTTTTTAAAAATAAATTAACTCTTTAGTATTTCAAGATATATTTTTAGTAGATATATTTTGGCAAATATATCTACTAAAAAAAGATGAGTGTTATTTTCATTTTGGCGTAATTTAGACAACAACTCATCCTCTATTGCACCATGTACACACACACACACACACACACACACACACACACACACGTATATATATATATACGCGCACACACACACACGCAAATATATATATATATATATATATATATATATATATATATATATATATTCTAAACATATACTGTTAAATATAAGAGACACTGAATGTCTATTATGTTTAATCATAAGCCGTTCGAAACGTCGTATTTTGGCTTTAATTTCAGTTGAAAATAAGGAAAAAAATTCTCCAAAATTTGGATAATTTTTATTAATTTGGTTCTAAGCTTTCGGCTCACATGAGCCATCTTCAGAGAGGTTTTTTAGACGGTAATACAACATCCACCATCACCGATGATTTTATTTTGTGTTGACATAAAACTCCGCTAGGCAACGGCAGTAGTTACCAAAAATAACAAACGCAGTTCTCAAATTTGCAATGCGGTTCTATGGCGTCACACCGCGTGTTAGCGCAAAATGGCAACAAAACCATGTAATCAAATGCAGTGTAACGTGTTATGTCAGGATTTAAAGGTAATTATATTAACTGATGGTTGTTTAGATTTGATGTACATGGCCTCCAATATCTGAAGGTTCCTTTTACTATGTGTATGAGTAAGGATCACCGTATTATTTAGAAAATTATTTGATGCCTCGATACACTATATATATATAAGAAAAATTAAGGCGGACAAGTTATTTCATGGTGAATCGGCAGTATGGGCCCTTTTTCAGGTGAACCATCATCAGCTTCCGTCTTTATTTTACAAAGGATTTTACACATTTTTGCACACAATCTCAGAGGAAATTCGAAATAGCGACAGTCTCCGCGATTTTTCTTTCCTTGTTGTGGTAGATTAAGGTTAGAATTTTGGAGTTTTTAAAATTAAAGTTATGATTTGCATCCAGAATATGTTTTGCAAGCGCATTGGGAGAGATACAGTTTTTTATGTCTTTGGTGTTCATATATTCGTTTATTTAACGATCTAGATGTTTCAATCACATATTTCTGGAAATAATTTCCACATTCAATCGTGTATACCCCTGCCTCGTAATGTATGATGGTTTGTTTATTTTTGTTGGAAATAAAGTTCCTGATTGTAGGGAGGAGTTGGTGACTGTTTATATGCACAATAGTAAAAATAAGCCCTGATGATGGTTATAACAACTGAAACATTATAATGTTCGTTACCCCACAATAAATCCATATTTTGTTGTTTCTCAAATATTTATTTTATTTTGTATTCATATTGTCGGAATTTATTTTACATTTCCTTTAATATATATATATATATATAATGAATGGTCCAAGAGTTTTTTTACAGTGATTTTTATAAAAGCATTATATCACGATACGAAAATGTTCATGTTTCAGATCAATGCTGTTTTTCTTCGTGAGCTATTTTAAAATAAATGGTGATTTATTTAGAAAATATACGATAAATTCCTGGTTGTTTCGAAAATGAAGGAGTGGTAGTTGGAAGAAGTTAAACATTATGCTTGAAGGTGTGTCAATATTGTTCAAGCAAAAAAATGAGAGCTAGGTTGAACTATGAAGTTGAAAGTTTGGGTCGTGAAAATGAAAAGAGTAGCCTAATATCAAAGCATGACACTATATATATATATATATATATATATATATATATATATATATACATTGATTGATTGTTTAATACTTAGTTTTTGCTCCTAATAGGGTTATACCAGTAAACATTTGTATTAAAAAGTGCTCTATACAATTATATTGTAGAACTTTTGAACATTTCTTAAACGAGTTATTTCGCTACCTTGGTTTCCACCATGAGTGGTTTCTTCTGGCGATTTTTAATAGTTTTTAACTCGTTTAAAAATTATATATATATATATATATATATATATATATTAGTGTGTAACGGGATAGTTTTATAGCATCTATATTGTATATGGATTTGTTGTATGAGTGATTTGAATTCTGTATGTTTTTTCATTATAAAATTGTAATAAAATAACATATTTTCATGATTCCTCTGTTACATTACTTTCAGTTATTTAAAAAAATGTAATCCTAAAAATCATATTTTAGGGAGACATATTCAGGGCCGGTGCAAGGGTCTCATCTCAAATTTTATAAAGTAGTATTCATATAAAATATAAATGTTATTGTCACCTAATTATGTACAATAATAGACCATATGCAATATAGGCTAACAATTCAATGAAATAAATTGAAAATAAGCATAATGAATGTAAACACAATTTATAGACAAGCTATAGTAAATTATTCCATCTTAAATAAATCAATAATGTTTTGCGGCGGCAATTTATAAGATCGACGTGCTATTTTTTTTCTTAAAATGTTGAATAATTTAACACATTTAACATTATATATAAGAAATAGTGAATTTTGCATTGTTCTTTATTCGAGAGTTGGCATAATAAAAATATAATCACGGATATGGAGGAAAAGAATTTAACAAAAAACAGAATGACGTCATAAAATGTTATCATTTAATATTCAATCGTGCTTCGTTTCATTAGTAACGTTTATAAACGTAGGTAAGAAAAAAAGCAAATGTTAGCGAGCGTGACAAAGTACTTCCCGGGGTCCTTATTTAAGTTGACCCCACCGTTCGTGGGGTTTGGGTGTGGTACACACCTGCCCTGTAAATACATGTTCACCTTTAATATTCAATCGTGCTTCGTTTAATTAGTAACGTTTATAAACGTAGGTAAGAAAAAAAGCAAATGTTAGCGAGCATCACAAAGTACTTCCCGGGGTCCTTATTCAAGTTGACCCCCACCCCGTTTGTGGGGTTTGGGTGTGGTACACATCCTGCCGTGTAAATACATGTTCGCTAAGAAATTAGTGGAAATAATTACACTTTTTTTGCGAATCTGTGTTTCCATACATCGTTTTTCGATTCAAACACAAGCCCGTATTAATTCTTTTGCCTGTTTGACATGCTCACATTTTTTTTTGTTTATCTTTCAAGTTTTTTTTTGTTTTTTTTTGCCTTTCTTGTTATCTTCTATAGTTTTGCCTTTGTATTTCCCGTGGCCCTAACCTCTAACCTCCCCAATTAGATAATTTTCTCTTTGTTTACGTTTTTGTCTGTCTACTGTCTTCTTTGTCAGAACTGTCACCAGCCATTGGTAACTAGTCAAGTTATTTTGACTCGTCAGCAAAACAAGATATTGTTTATTGGCTGCCTTGATGTGATTTTGTGTTTGACAGTAAAGAAATAAAAACAACTCGTTTTATATGCGTTTCCAAAAACAGGTCGATTATCTTCTTCCCATTCACTGACGTAACGTGGCACTCAGTAGACGATGGCTGAATAAGTTGTCTGTCCAAAAGGAACACCTAGTTTACAGTGAATTCCAGTTATATACATTACATACTTAGAGAGTTGATTTATAGAGTGATAACTGATAATGAGACATCTGGAAGAGGCATGACTCGTGAAACTAGAATAATTTACCCTAGTAAACGAAATAAAGGGTTCAGTTCGAAATTCTAATCACCTGAACAAACTCGGAGCATAGAATGGCTGAAATGCCTTAAATATGACAACAAAGAAGAGAGCAATAGGCTGAACAACCTAAATAGTAAGGTATTTTTATGTTATGCTTTCAGGAAGTTAAAAGGAAAACGATTATCCACCCCTTCTTAAAGGTTATTGAATTTACCATCTCGTTTAAAATTTCAAATGATAAAGACTTTGACATGAAAGCCATGTTGCTCGGTGTCTCTGAATCTTTAAAAATAAACATTTTTCGAACATAAATAAACTATCAGTATAGCCAGGCGTTGCTCGGGTGTAATGAAAGCTTTAAAACGAACCCATTGTCATGGAGCTCAGACTCTTTGAACGTTGGCACGAAAGACTAAAAAGCAATTGGTGTTTACAGTTAAAGAAAAACAGTAGACTGAAAGAAAAATGAATGGATGTAAGTCAAATTTTGATTTCCTGGTATCAATATCAAATAAGTTATTTCGTCGTAAACTAAATTTTGAAGGTTAAATAAATCCTCTGAGTAAATGGTATCATGGCTGAGATTAAGAACTACAATTATACCTACTTAGAGCCAAACCCGAAGCAAAAACTAAAATAAAAGGGCTAAAATAAATACAGACATACAGGCAGATAAACACACAAACACACAAACATCTTGCCTTTTATATTATATAACATAACGTGGCACTCAGTAGACGATGGCTGACAAACTTGTCCAAAAGGAACATCTAATTTACAGTGAATTCCAGTTATATATATTTAAACTTATTTATAAATGAAACTCTGTGTGTGTGTGTGTGTGTGTGTGTGTGTGTGTGTGTGTGTGTGTGCGTGTGTGTGTCCGTTACCTATAGACTCCGAAACGGCTGAACCGATTTTCTTGAAAGTTTACACAGTTGTACTGAGCAACGCCGGGCTATACTGCTAGTTACATATATATGTTCCAAAAATAATGGTTGATTTCAGAAAGATCATTTTAGTTTTGAAACCTTAAGTGTAGAAATGTTGAAATTAGTCAAAATACGAGCCTTGAGCATCTATGCATCTTTGCCATCGATCAACGAGATTATATGTTTCTCATTGATAAAAAATTATTAACTGGAATGCAACGAAGTCTTTGAAAACTGATTCCATCTCTGGTTTGGACATTAACGTTTCATCATTATAAAATGTGTTTAAGTGCTTAGATAAATGAATATCAGTGAGTGACGGTCAGGAGAATATGGCGGATATGGCGAATTTGTGAGTTTTTGCAGCGTCATTCTTGCAAACATGTGGCCGTGAATTATCGTGGAGCAGAACTGAACCACGTCGATTCACCAATGCTTCATTTTTACAGACGTGAATGCATTTCAGAAAGTTGATTGCAGAAAAGCGCTGAATTAATGCTCTGATTGGCTTCCAAAACGCTGTAGTGGATAACACCAATTGCAGACCACCACACAGTCACCATAATCATTTGCTGATGCAAATTTGGGCTTGAGAAATGTTTGCGGGGACTCATCACGATCAAGCCACTGCCTGATCTTTTACGGTTATCATAAAGTATACACTTTTCATCACAAGTGAATATTTGGTCAAGAAAAGTAACAGTGGTGTTATGTAGAAAATGCATCGGGTAAACTTTTTTTTAAGATTATGAGGAAAACATTTATTGAGCTTTTTCACCTTGCCAGTACTCTGTTAGTGGTGTGAGACTGTTGCAGTGCTGACACCAAACGTCTAAGACATTCCTCTGACACTTTGACGTGGGTTTTGCTTAACAATTGCTTGCAATTGTTCGTTGTCAAAACTGCATGGCCGTCCTCTAACTTCTTCACCTTCAAGCCTCTCATCACCAGTACGGAATTTCTTGAACCATGCTCTATTGGTATTGGCATAATTTTGGGAGGCACTGTGCCCAAGTTTTAACTTTTGCAAGAAAAGTCAACGTAGGTCATGTTCTGTCATGTATATAATTAACCGTTCTATGTTTCAAGAATAGTTCTGCCTCAAAAATAAGTTTAAAATTATTAAAGAGCAGACATTAATTATTATGTATACCAAAATTCACCCAATATGCACCTTGAATACTACGTTAAAATGATTTTTCAAAATACAACACTTCGAGCAGCCATGACTTTTGTAACAATCTAATATATACCGTGAATACTATGTATAAAATGGCTTTTCAAAATACAACACTTCGAGTAGCCATTGTTTTTGTAACAACCTAATATATACCGTGAATACTATGTTAAAATGGCTTTTCAAAATACAACACTTCGAGCGGCCATTATTTTTGTAGCAACCTGTTGGGGATCACCTATTGTTGGTAATAGAATATTAGTTATTATAAATCGCCTGAAGATATCGAATGTTTGAAAACTAGGTCGCGGTAATAACGCATTTTCAAATTGAAAAATATTCAAGTTTATTTTTTGTCTTGTCAGAATCCATCTTGCACATATACAAATCTACCATTCGTCTGTGCATTGAATACGTTTGTCATATTTGTTCGGGTGCTTCCTTTTTTTTTAATCATATCACACCGAGCAAGTCGGTAACGCCACTGATGTGCAGGGGGCTACGTAAATGTGAAGAGATTGGAAAAGAGAAAACCGGAAACCACATCCTAAACAGGAAACAAGGGATGGGCCTCTTCACCTGTTCAATAGACGTGGGTAGACTGTGAACCGGGCGGCTATTCCTCTCCGGATGATCTGCAATGCCATAGATCCCGATTCAGCAGCTCGATTTCTGCCATTTTCTTACCGTCGGGATGTTGATTCCCTCTGTCTTTTTCACAAATAGCTTTGCGGCTTCTGCTCTGACCAGCTTACCTCACTGTTGGCCTCTCTACACGAATTTCGTGCTACTAGACTGGCAGTTAGGTCCCAAGCTTTTACAGTGAAATCAGTCAAATGTTCTACTCTACCAGTTTCTTTATTCACACTTCCCTCCTTTGTAACTCCCTTCCGTACACTTGCTTCCCTGATAGCTACAGTCTTCACGAGTTTAAGTGCAACGTCAATTGCCATTTTAATCCTCTTGGTTCTCAGCTTTCACTTATTCTTAAATCCCTCCGCTAGTATCTTGTTCCCCTTTCTTTTCGCTCTTCTTTGTTGTAAACCCCTGTGCACTAGTGGCAGTACTGCCTTGCGTAGGGTGGATTGATTATATATACGATACGATCTGATCAAAATCTATCGGGACTTGCGCTGATAAAAAGAAAACTGCAGGACATATCAATTTGAATTGACATTTAATCTCCTTCAAACTAGTGCTATTCTGAAATCATACATTTTATCCAGCATCTTTTCCATTAATAGAAGCATTACTGGAACTCTTTTCTTTTTTTTCTTTTTTTTTTTTTGTATAGCGAGAAGCTGCCTTTCCGCATTCTCTTGAATTTTGTCGATGTCTTGAAATCTTGTTTCTTTGAAATGAAATTAGATTTTTTGTTCTTTCTTTGAAATGGAATTAGATTTTTGAAAAGGAAAAAGTCGCCCTACAGAAAATAGTGATTTATTGGACGGGGAAATGTTGTTCTTGGTTAAAAAAACAACTTCACAAGCCATGGTCACTGATTGAACTTCTCTGGTGTGGTGAGGCGACCACACTACACACACTTCCCTTATAGTTAGTTGGCTAAGTGCCGTACGTGATACACGCTTTAGGCGATCATGTCTTGAAAGAGACATGACTGACTAGGCAGAACATTATCCCGCAGTAGTTTGCCTTTGCAAGGGAAGAGACGGATCAATACCTTTCCCAAGGGTATTTGTGCGTAAGTGAATACAAGAAATTCAACTGGAATTTGATCTTGGCTCCCCTCCGATTTGTCGTTCCCGAGTCGATAGCCACTGCACCTCAACGTACATCTCTTATATCTTATAAACCAGTGTGCGTGTGCAGCTGATTTCAAGGTCTTTATATGTCAAGCGGCTTCTCTCCGTTTACTTAAGCTTTATTATCATTATAAAACAGAGCCGATACGTTTGATTAGCCCTCGAATTTGTCCTGGTGACTGGGTAAATAATCATTATATCCTGTAACTGAATTTCATACAATGAGAAAGACATGAATTATACGAGTTTTAATACCTGTAAAAAAGGGGGTCAGTCAGTTAAGTGCCAAAAATGCTTGGGCGATCATGTCTAGTAAAAGTCCTGACTGATTTGGCAGAAGTATTTCCCGCAGTAGGTTGCCATTACTTTATGCTGTAGACTGGTTGCCAGCCAAGGCTATAGAACCCAATCTGTCCTGCTATTAAACCCATAGATGGAGAGAGATGAGACAGATTCATACATTTCCTAAGGGTATTTGAGCTTAAGTAAATACAACGAATTCAACTGGAATTCGAAATCGGCTCTCCGATTTCTGGCTCCGAGCCGATATCACCTGCACCACAACATAAATCCGAAAATCTGAAAAATGTAATGACAATGACTCATCTCAGAATAACAGTCAATAATTAAGGCCGGAGAATACATCGGTAAGCAAAACCCGAATAAAATTAACAAGAAAGATAAGTGTACATGTCTGTCAAACTCGTAGCACAAAGATCAGTAGACAATGCGGAAAGTCGAAGGCCACAGCAGAAATCAAGTGTTTAGTAGATGATGAATTTCTCATAAAGCTATTTCATTAGCATTTCGTTAGAGAGCATATTAAAACAACGCACCTGTTTATTGAAGCAAATACACGTTAAAAGCGAAAGCTATAACGGCTATGAAATAATTAACAACGTCGGTAATTAATGCCTTCCGTAATTAAAAAGCATGATGATGATGTGCGTTAATCTTTTGAAGAGCTCGTTTAGATTGTGAAACAGGTGTTCATGAGAGTGATGGGTGATTTAAATCGACAGGTGTTCATTTAAATCGACAACCCGCATCAATTAACAACAGACACAGTCTCTCTCTCTCTCTCTCTCTCTCTCTCTCTCTCACACACACACACACACGCACACACACACACACACACACACACACACACACAGAGTTCTCAAATAAAGTAGAGCAAAACTCCCTTCTGGAAAGAGTTAGCCACCCAGCGACATGCAGAAACTTACACCACGCCACCCTCACAGACACACTATCTTATTTTCTGTGCCCTGTCCTTTCAGGACGTAGGCGATCATGGCTTTTCACGTCTCCCTATCCCTGGTGGCTCTTAGTATATTTTTTAATCATTTCACCCCAAGCAAAACATTCCACTGCCACTATTGCGCTTGGTGCTACATAGTGGGAGGTAAATAGGAAGAGTGGTTAGATATAGGAAATGTCAGTAGGGGGGTGATAGATAGTTGGGTGGGTGGGAAGAGTGTTTGAAAGAATGGAAGTTAGTGTGTTAGGAGGTGTCTATTGACCTTACATTTAAAGTCCTGGAGGTTGTAGCCCTCGGGGAATGTTTTCTCCTGTTACACGACGCAACCACCGTTCTGTCATTCACCTGCTAAGGCCCTTCAAATATGTTAGCCACTGGAGTTACTTTTTTAGTGTTCTTCCTCCTTAATAATATCATATTTTACTCCTATTCTCTCACACGCAGTAACAACCCCTTGCGTCCTAGTGATTTTATTGTCTTTCTTGTAGTGCTATGATTAAAAAAAATGTGACTTAAAAAGGCGATTATGATTAAAGGAAGTGTGACGTAAAAAGGCAATTACGTTTGCTGTTTGGCAGTGGAACCAGTGGGTTGTGTCACTACGATAGTTTTTACGTCAGTCTTCTCGCCAATTCCCTGAATTTACACTGACTCAATTTCATACTTAAAATCAAAAACAATTTTCTTTTCATATGAAAAAATTTTGAGTTTTTTTTAAAATTTTTTTGTAGTATTCAATAGCACATTGCATATGATGTTCATTTGCTGGTTTCTTTAACTGAGCAGGAAATTTTTAGCAGTTGCAAGTCCACGTAGTTTTATAAAGCGACTGACTGAAGTATTCTTAACTAAGTAAGTCATTTTTTTCTTGATAATCTCGTCAGCTTGTTAATTACGTCAATTCACGGGTTAATAAAAAGACACAGTCACTTAAATTCTATTCACAACTCTCTGTCATCCTTTAAAGAAGTGATTTCTTATCGCGTCATGGGAAGGAGTGGGTGCATAAAATGCACTACAACGTTCTAGAGGCCACGTATTGAACATCAACATATTACAATAGAGAATGCCAGCACAACAGTCCTCGAGTTTTTCCTTAATAACGCTGTTCCTAGTCCTATATGGAATGTTGGTTGGATCGGAAGCTTGTCTTCAGAGAAAACACAAGTACAAGTAGGGCTTCATCAGTGGAACACGCTATTGATAAGTTAAAAATCACAGAAAAATCTATCATATATACATATACCCACAGCTGATCTGACGCCAATGCCTCTGTCCTGACTATCTTTTCCTGCCTTTTCTCTTTTGTTTTTTTCTTTTCTTTTGTTTAAGTATATATATATATATATATATATATATATATATATATATATATACTTAAACAAAAGAAAAGAAAAAACATATATATATATATATATATATACTTAAACAAAAGAAAAGAAAAAACAAAAGAGAAAAGGCAGATACCTACCTATCTACCTAGACTATAACACAAAGTGCTCAATAACTTTAGCAAATAGACCGAGGCACAAAAGCAATACAAACCAACGATACAGCTCAAAGAGGCTATATCCAAATCGTAAATGGGTTTTATATAAAGCAATCGCGGGACCCTTGTTCTGGCCGTGTAACGATAGCTCTATGTGAAATTTTTATGAGGGTTTGGTCCTATTCTGTTTGTGGTATTTCTTCGATTCGTATGTATATATATATATATATACATATATATATATATATATATATATATATATATATATATATATACGTATAGATAAGATAATCTAACAAGATCAACTTAATATAAAATATTAAGTGTTATATCTATATAGAGAGCTCAATGGAGCAATATGATATTTATAAAGAAAAACTCAACACGTCATTTAAATTTGTTATAAATGATAGTTCATTTCAATGAGCTTAATTAGCTCATTTCATCAGACCTTACAATATTCCTTCCATTTGGTTCAAAAAATTTTGCCGGAATAAGCATTTTCTTTAACTGAAGAAAAAGTTAAAAAAAAAAAAGCAATTTTTTATAATTAATTTTAATTCCGACGTTTTAAAAATTCATTTAGTCAACAAAAAATGTTAATATTTTTCCCAGTCACACACCACCCACGTCTATTGTACAGGTGTAGAGGCTCATCCCTTGTTCCCTGTTCAGGATGTGGTTTCCGGCTTTCTCTTTTCCAATCTTTTCACTTTTTTTTTCAATTGGAGTAGATAGATCTATCTATCGCCCGGTTCACACTCCACCCACGTCTATTGCACAGGTTAAGAGGCTCATCCCTTGCTCTCTGTTCAGGATGTGGTTTCCGGCTTTCTCTTTTCCAATCTTTTCACTATTACGTAGCCCCCTGCACATTAGTGGCCTTACCGCCTTGCTCGGGGTGATACGATTAAAAAAAATAAAGTATTTTACAAGAAAAAAAAATATGTAAAAGAAAAAGTGCCAGTGGTTAATTTAACTATTTATGTCTTTTTTTTCCGATTTCAATACTTCAGCAAATAAAATTAAAAAAGCTTTTCTTTTTAGCTATATATTTCATGCAGGGAATCATCTGTCTGTAATTCGTGTGGCATTAATGTAACTTTTTCCTCTAAAATTAAATATCTATATTTTCGAATATTCTTCGAAAATTTCTGAAGTGAGAGTGTAATAGTTTTTATATTTCTAATTTCAGTAAAACAATATATATATATATATATAGTCATCCGCAGACAGATCTGTTTCGCTGTATTACAGCTCATCAGTACGGCTTAGACTCCGGTCGCTTCCTAACCCAGATATATATATATATATATATATATATATATATATATATATATATATATAATTCAAACATTTCAAGATGATTTCATATAAGAACATCAAATCTCTCTTTACCAAAATTAATGTTCCACATACTAACGTAGAGAAACTTCTAACTTTCATTATGGCTGTATTTTTTTTTTAATTCAGCTCAAACGTGACAATTTACTAAGCATCATCAGTTTCGGCTAAAATTACCTGATACCTCTAGCAAAAACCAAGTTTATCACCAAAAAAAAAAAAGTTTAAGAATTGCAGCATATAGCAATTTACATTATTAAGAAAACCTGTAAAAATAGCAGTGTTATTATTTCAATTTTCTTCTGAATCTGAATACGTATGTTAATGATTGAATAAATTCACGGCAATTTCTGCGTCAGTAAAATACCCGTCAAAATTCCCCTCCTCCATTGCTAAATATTTCAGCATGGTTTAGAAAAATCTTGCAATAATAATGATAATAAATATCAATACTGGTCATTATTTACAGATGTAAGAGGGTACAAATAAAAAGATTTGAAAATGAAAACATTTTTCATTTCACTTAAACTTTTCCATCTTTCCTCCTTTTTTTTTCTTTCATTCACTAAACCAAATAGTGTCTCTGGTGTGTCTTTTGTTTTTCCATGCCATGAAAAAGGAATCATCCATTATTTATAACTTTTTGACAGAAGACTTTAAATATTTCTATCTTCACTTCTTTGTCTTTCTTTCTTTCTTTCTTTCTTTCTTTCTTTGTCTCACTGAATGAAATTACCTCCCTTCTCAGGTGATCAAGACGGAATAATCCATTATTTGAGAGGAGACGCTCAACATTTTTATCTTCTCTTCTTTCTTACTTTCATTTTATCACTGAAACCAAGTAGCGTCTTTGATATGCAATTTCCGTGTTTTCACATGGTCAAAAATGATTAGTCCATTATTTATTAGGTATTAGGAAGGCGTAACTGCGATGCGAACTAACAGGGCCATGTGTCACAAGAACTAACCAACGTCTGTATCTACTGGTCCAATGGGTATATACGTTGGTTAGTCCCTGTGACTTGACCCAA
The DNA here is from genome assembly GCA_037127315.1 of Ascarosepion bandense. Lineage (NCBI taxonomy): Eukaryota > Metazoa > Mollusca > Cephalopoda > Sepiida > Sepiidae > Ascarosepion > Ascarosepion bandense. The sequence continues at coordinate 3,505,280 of JBBBDQ010000653.1, forward strand.
AGAGTTGTAAGTTTAATACCATGCTACAGCAGAGGTGAACAACTAGCAAGGGTTAGAAGGAGATAACTCATGATCTCTAATCGAGGGATTACTATGCAAAGAATGAAGATCATGTACTCGTGTGATTGTAATAAAGTGGTCGGTTCGAAATTCCTAACACCTAAAGAAGGCCGGAGCGTACAACGGCCAAAACGTCCTACAAATGGCAACAAAGATGAGGATAATAGTCCGAATAATGTAAATACTGATTCCAGTTCCTTCTAAATACTTCTTGTTCTCATTCATTCCCAGTAACCCATTAAATCATAGTGGCATTGTTGCTTTGCTTGGGGTGAAATGATAAAAAATATATAAACTGTTTTCAACGGTCTATCTTGACACCCAGAAAACAATTTTCCTGATCTATTGCTGCTCTTAAATGCGTTGAATTTAGCGAGTTTCATTAACATGTTACCGTCCAGAACCTGGTCTAAATGTGTAGGATCTGCCAACATCGCTGTATTATTCTAGAATCTCAATCTTTCCAAACTGCTCTAATTAAACAAAAAGAATATTTGCACCTCATTGTAGTATAACACCTGCCTGATATGGACTTTTTTATTCAGCCTTATCGCAGCTATGAATGAAGAAGTTTATTAGAATATCTTTTGCCCACCGGTATGAACTTTATAAACCATAATACAAATTCTTAATGAATTTTCTAAAAACTTTAATGAAGATATATCATTGTCGATAGGCATATTGGTAACACAAAAATCAACCCAGAGAACGGAAAATATTACAGTGACATCCGAAGACGCTTTGAAAATCTATGCAAGATATTAAGAAACCAAAAAATTGTTAGAAAGAAAGGAAATAGTGCTGAAATCTTTTTTTTTAATCATTTCACCCCGAGCAAGGCGGAAATGCCACTGATGTGCAGGGGGCTACATAACTGTAAAAAGATTAATTTAAAAGAGTGAGGAGTACAAACTAGTTAGAAAGGAGCTAATAGAATGCTGAGAAAGCAGGTGCGATGACAGATACATAGGTGGAGAGAAAGGGAAGGTTATACGAGGGTGTGGGGAGAGAGCTAGAGTCCAGAGGTTAGTAGATGAGTATTGGCTTTGCATTTAAATTTCTGGAGGTTGTAGCCGTCAGGAAATCAAGAATATGGGAGCGAGTTCCACAGGCGGGAAGTGCGAGAGAAGAAGCTGCAGGAGTAGAATTGTCGTCTACATTTGGCTAACCTAACTGTGAATGGGTGGGACCCAGTTGCCAGTCTGGTTGCACGAGTAAACACCTGTTGAGGAGGCACCAGTGACGTAAGTTCGTTGGAGCAGAAGACATGAAAGTATTTATAGAACAGACAAAGGGAGGCGACATTTCGACGGTGGGGAAGTGGCTGCAGTCGAGCCGCCAGATCAGTACCTACCACATTACAGACTCTCTTTTGGAGCCTGTCAAGAACACTGAGGAGAACGGCAGGGGCGCCTGACCATAAATGGCAGCAGTACTCCCTGCACGGACGGATGGTTGACGTATATATGCAGGATGGATTCAGGCGGAAAAAACATCCTGGATCGACATAGTGACCCAACCTTCTTAGCAGTAGATTTTGCTATGGATTCAATATAGTGGTTCCATTTGAGGTCTGAGGACAGGGTAAGTCCGAGGAGGCGTAGTGTATTTCTCTCCGGTAGAATCGCTTGGTCCATGCTTATGGGAGGCAGAAGAGGTTGCCTGTAATGGTTGACAGACAACAGCTTGATCTTAGACGAATTGAAGTTGACAAGCCACTTCTTGCCCCAGTTCACCACAAATCTAATGCAATATAGTTTCTCCTATATCGCAGTGAATGGTAGATAATATTCTCACCGATAAAGAAGAGATTTGAAGTATTAGAAATGTGGTCCTACAAAAAGATATTGGTAATACAATGGGCATGGAGCTTAGGTAGCGATGAATCTTACGGAAAATGAAAACAAAAAGGACGAATTTACATTAGATTTTTTTAAAATTTAGATTTTTCGGATGGTTGCTCTCATCATTATTGTCATTTTAACGAGGTTTCGGTTTTCTTCAGGTGGAATTTCGAAGTGAACACTTTATTTAGTTCATTGGGATAAATTGTTCTAGATCCACTAGCCATGACTTTTCTAGATATCTCAATTTCAGTTAATCCCATTTAGTAACCCAACATTTTGTTCAATATTGAACTGGCAGCTTTTTAGTCCGTGGTGCAATAGATATAGACTCGGAACGACAAATCGACGAGCCGAGTTCGAATTCCAGTTGAATTCGTTGCATTCACTTACGCACAAATAACCTTGGGAAAGGTATTAATCCGTCTCTTCCCTCCAGTTATGGATTAAATAACAGGGGAGATTGGGTTCTATAGTCTTGGCCGGCAACCAGTCTACCGCAGAAAGCAATGGCAACCGACTGCAGGATAACGTTCTGCCCAGTCAGTCATGTCTCTTTCGGGACAAGATCGCCCAAAGAATGTATCACGTATGTCACTTAACTGACTGAATGAATATAATAGTTGGAATCATAAATAAGCCTTCTACTAGTCATAATGTAGGGGATCGATTTTCTATTGTTCTGAAGTTATAAACTGATCCCCCACTAATTACTACTTAATAATATAATACATCTCTTCTCCCTCTAGTTATGGGTCAAATAACAGGACAGACTGGGTTCTATAGCCTTGGCTGGCAACCAGTCTACCGCAGGAAGCAATGGTAACCTGCTGCGGGATAATCTTCTGCCCGGTCAGTCATGTCTCTTTCGAGAAATGATCGCCCAAGCGTGTATCACGTATGGCACTTAACTGACTGACAGAATATAATAGTTTGAATAATGATTAAGGCTTCTACTGGTCATAAAGTGGGGGATCAGTTTATTACTTCGTAACAATAGGAAACCGATACCCCATTAAGTACTACTTAATAATATAATACATCTCTTCTCCCTCTAGCTATGAGTCAAATAACATGACAGATTGGGTTCTATAGCCTTGACTGGCAACCAATCTACCGCAGAAAGCAATGGCAACCTACTGCGGGATAATCCTCTGCCCAGTCAGTCATGTCTCTTTCGAGACATGATCGCCCGAGCGTGTATCACGTATGACACTTAACTGACTGACACTTGATTATTTCAACCAATTACTTTTACCCATTGGGCTATTGATGCATGCAAACATCAGGAGGGAAATTTTTGTGTCTTATAATTCTCATATCTCAGTATACATTAGTTACAATAATTAATCTCAGAAATAAAGACCAAAAGGACAGATATTCAGATTCAAAATAAGAAAGCTGATATTCCTAGGACGTAGTGGACATATTGAAAGCAAAAGGGCGTGGCGCATCGAATAATCTACCCAAAGATCTTGTGTAAATGGTTGGCAGAAGACCGTTAGGAAGGACAGCAAAAAGACAAATCCTATCAAGGGCTACAAAAAGAAATTGTAGAAAGCCATGATCGCCTACATCAAAAAAAGAATAGATTTTTTTACAGTTTATCAACTTTTTCCAGGTTATTTAAAGCTAGAAAATATTTTTTAGATTTTCAAACGTTTTTAATGGTAATAAGGATTTTTATTGATACACTTCTTACTAATTAACCCATAGCTGGGTCAAGAAGAATTGGATTTATACCTTTACCAGTGGTATTTACGCATAATTGAATATAACGAACCGGACTGGACTTGGATTTCGGCTCTCTGGTTCGCATTTCGGAGCCGCTATAAATTATACCATCTCCACATCCGAGCTTACTGCACTTCAGTGCTCATCCATCGCACTACCGACAAAGCTCGACGTTGCTTAACTTCGGTTATCTTATGAGAAGAAAATTACAACACATATTTATAAATCTTAATTTTATCTGGAAAGATTGGGATAAGTTTGGAAAGTTTGTCTCGCCCTTTAAGCAGTTAGCATTCAATATCCTGATTTTGAACCCATAAACCGTCAGCTATGGTAAAATTACAACTTCCTCTCTTACTAGCCCGGCCATTAATTTTTTAATATACGCCCTACTTCGACGACATAGATTTATGATATATTTCCTCAAGGCTTATTTGTAATAATTGCATTTATTTCTCTTCCATAAAATTAAAGGAGTAGGACTGTGTAAAAGCAAATTTGAATAGACTTGTAGTTTATATGGATTCAAGGAAATTTTATGCCAAAATATTAGCACCGGAATTTTTCATTATTTATTTGATTTGCGCTTTTCTTCTGAAAGCTAAGAATTTTTATCCTCGAGACAAATGCAAACCGGATTTAATATTAAATGAGTATTTCAGCCGAGAAATATATGTGCCCTGCGAATTTTCAAATATTTATAGTTATGCCGTATCAAACAAAACCGACAGGAAAAGACGCTAGAATCATAAACGGTTTGACTCGAAGCAAAATCTTTCGTTGTTGAATTCTTGGTAAACAAATCAGCGGAATATACAATCCTAAGAGAAACAGCGGTACGGAATGGAATAATGGTGAAAAAAGCAGCAAGCGAAATTTGGGAACCGTGTTCGAGTTTCGTCAACATTTATATCGCGCTAATGTTTTCCTAGGGAGTTTTATTATCTGCTCTCCGTCTTTAGGAAAAGTTAGAATAGTACTATAAAACTGGCAATCAAACACTGGTTGGCTTCCAGTTAATATGGCTCTGATTTTTAATAAAAAGTCAACCCTAATGCAAGTTCACTTTATTTTTGGCTACTCCTGCAGTGAAATAGAACACTGGTTGTGACATAAAAAAAAGAAAAATGATATGAGTTTTTGATGAAACCCTGTATAACTCCGATTCAGTCAATAAAATTTAATCTAAAAATAATTATGATAATTAAGCATAGATACTTAATTGGAAGCAATGAATCTATTTTAATTTAGCAATCTCTTTCACAGCAGGTAATTCACAGGATGTAAACAAACCCCGGTGACCGAGAGCGTTCAATTTGATAGCCGAACCAACCTGCGTTCAATTCAGTAACCAAAGAACGTCGCGTAAATCCATAAGTAATCACCGTTTTGCATGAAATCTACCCTTCTCTATCAACTAAGAGAGTATATATATATATATATATATATATATATATATATATATATATATATAGCATAGTGATGATCCACGTATACTGTCTTAATATTTATAGGAAAAACTGGTAAAAATTGTAAGTTTAAAAATGTATTTTTTTAACAGTATTTGTTTATTTCTATTATTATATTTGATATTTCAGACCGTCCTCGGTCCTTCATCAGAAACAAATGATTTTAAAATTTAAATTAGAAACGTATTTCGCGAGAGCATCTGTGGAGAGGATTTGTTTACATCACGTGACGCAGAAAGCGACAGATTTTTTAAAAATATTTGTAGACGTAAACCTATTTTTAATAATACTTATGAATTTTGTTTTAGAGAAAACTTTTTTAATTGTATCTAAAAAACGTTTAGTTATTGAAGTATTTATAAAGATTCAAAACACCTAAGTCCCTATTTAACCCTAGCCTGTGTGTATTTAATTTTAAAATCCAGTATTTTTCTTTCTTTCTGCGTGAGTGTGTAGAACTAAAACCGGAGTCTATTGTATATATGTATGCATTCTAGATTTCGGCAAATAAGAAGTATGCATTTTGGTGTCTCTTCATATCAACTTAAGTGTGTATCTGACAGAAATTCCTTGTTGATTGCAATAAATATCATTTTCTTCGCTTTGTCACTAAAATATTGATTATTTAAAAGCATCCTCGAAAACACATGCACGGCATCAGTCTTTCATACATGTTTAGGCAGAAATTTTATTTTATGCAGATTGAATTGCAAACCAACGTCAGATCTTTGTTAAGTATAAATTTATCAATTTTTTCTCCCTTTGTAGAGTTTTTCATATTTTATTATCATGTTGTTTATTAGATTTACTTTTAAAAATGTCTTTGATTTTGTTGATGATTTTGTTCGATTCGTTGAGTTTTAAGTTCGATTTGACCTTGTTGTGATCTGTTTTTCACAGAAACATTCAGAATCAAAACTAATACAGATCAGTAAAAAAATGTTTTCAAAAGTGGATTAAAAACTGACTGAAGTTCTGTTAGTTTTTATAACAACTTACACAGCTGGCCAGATAGGTCAATTCATATTCATTTATATATTTCCCAAAACAATAAACAGATATTTCAAGGTTTAGATAGATAGATAGATAGATAGATAGATAGATAGATAGATAGATAGATAGATAGATAGATAGATAGATTGTGGAAAGACCGGGATAGATAGATAGATAGATAGATTGATTGTGGAAAGACCGGGATAGATAGATAGATAGATAGATAGATTGTGGAAAGACCGGGATAGATAGATAGATAGATAGATAGATAGATAGATAGATAGATAGATAGATAGATAGATTGTGGAAAGACCGGGATAGATAGATAGATAGATAGATAGATAGATAGATAGATAGATAGATAGATAGATAGATAGATAGATAGAAAAAGGTTATAAAAGTATTTTCTGGCTTCAGGTATATACGTCGTAAAAAACAAATCACTCACCCAAATAGACAGGAAAAGTCTTACATAGATAGATAGATAGATATGAATTAGACTGGAATTAAATAACTACCTACATTTGAGGTTGGTTGGATGAAGAAAACATCCTTCTCCTCCACGCTCTCTCACTTTCTCCCTCTATTTCTATACAGTTCTGTGCAAAATATTAAGACAAGAACTATTTTATCTTTTATCAGATAAACTAGTTTAATAAATAAAGTTTAAAGTCACCCCTGTCCTAACACTTTTGCACACTACCGGTAGTGTGTAAAAGTATTAGCACAGGGGCGATTTTTCTAAAAACCTCACTAAAATTCAAATACAGGGTGAAAAGCCAAGTAAATTGCTAATAAATATTGATTATTTAAAACTAGGTGTAAAAGAAATGTATTAAAAATAAGTTATATTTAATTTTTCCTATTTTCTATTAAACAAGTTATTTTGAAACTACTCTATTGAACATCTATGGGATAAAAAGTTGATAAATGTAATGTTACTTCGCAAGACACACTTTGGGAACAAATACGAGCTGCTTGGCAGGAGATACCATTAGATACATTGAAGAAGTTTGTGATATTAATGCCTGACAGAATGAAGGCTGTGATCAAAGCAAAAGCAAATTGTTTATTTTCTGTCAATATGCCTCATAAATGATAAAAATAGTTCTTGTCATAATACTTGTGCACATACATGAAAGATGTTTATTAATGTTAAGGGATTTAGCAAAATATAATTTTCATATATATCGTAATTTCATATATCCCAGCCAGAAACTAGTGAATGTCTGGCCACACTGATGAGCTACGGTACAGCCAAAACATGCTTGTATGTGGATGACGAATATATATATATATATATATATATATATATATATATATATATATATATAAACACAAAGTGCTCACTTTAACTGAGCAGGTTCATGCCGACTTCGAAGTTTCGTGAGGACACCGTAATGAAGTTCTCACTCGTCAGGGTCGGTTTGCTTATCAACGCTCTATCTTCACCCTTATATGTAGCACATTAAGATAAAAAAATCCGCTTACCAAAATACGTTCAATGAGTAAAAATAATTGAAAAACAACCTTGGCGCTAAACATTATCACAACTCAGTACTATATAGATATACTAAATGTAATAGGTCAATTGTTTCCATTTTATATTTTTCATTTCAAGTATGGGCGTTGTTTGTTTTAAATTTATCGATTGTACATAATTATAGAGTTAGTTGGGCATCGTCTGTGAGAAACAGAACACCATGATGCAATTCACTCCTCCAGAAATTTGAAAACGGCATTCTGTACTACTTGGCATTTGCTCCAGATCGCTAAAACATTTAAGAAAGTTTGGGTGTTAGTCTAAGGACAGTGCAAATTAGAAAGAGTTAGATAAGTCTAATGATGATTACAGGGTTGCGGCAGATCGGAAATCTCCCGAATTTTTTGGTGAGTTCTTTAGACTCAACACAGAGGCCAACATCATGTGCCTTGAGAAGGTAGAGATGCCCTGTGACAAGAGGTTAACTGCTGGAAAACACTACGTCTCACAACAGGACTCTGCGTCATGCAACACAAGCAGGATGGCGGTTCAGAGAATTTCTGCGACCACATCACCCCTTACATCTGGCCACATCACCCCTTACATCTGGCCACATCACCCCTTACATCTGGCTACCTAACTCCCCAGACTTCAACCGTTTTATTATTATGTGTAGAGCAGATTTTAGTGAGAGGCCAACAAAACTCTTCGTGACACCAAAGATGAACTTGAAGGCAAGAATTATGGAAGCATTCACCAACTTAAACAACAAGATAGTCCAAAAGAGTTACAGGAGATTCTAAAATCATCTAGCTGCTGTAAGTTGAGACCAATGGCGTTTTTATAGAATACGTTAACTCTTTAGTATTTCAAGATATTTTTGGGTAATTTTGGTAAATATATCTATTAAAATGAGATTTTACTATTATTTTCAACTTTGGACGGAATTTTATCCATCGCGCCCTGTATATATCATCCAAAATCATGGTATAAATAAAATTATTGTATATATGAAATTATCAAATCATTCTAATTCAACAAGACATCACAGTGTAATAAGATATTAATGTGGTAGATATAATATTTATCATTTCATAGATGATAATTCTATTTATTATGACAATTTTACCTTATTCCTTTTTTTTAAATATATATTTTTTCCTTTTTTCTTGTGAATTTTTGAAAGTTTATTTGCGAACAGTTCTCTCTGGACCTATTGGTCTGATGAATATCAGTTATAAAATCCAGCGTTCAACTTTGGCTTTGAAACTTTCCCGCCAAACCAGACATGGTGTCGCCTCCTTACTTGCTCTTTGGGACCCCAAACAATAATCGTATTGGTTATCATTGATCCACTGTAGTGTGCAACAAACCTAAAGGCAATAATAAGCCAGTAAAATGCTCAAATTATTTCCTATCTACTTGGCCACGAATACATTACTTTTGCATATTTAGGCATCGATTTAACTGCCAGACAGTTTTTATTCTCTTTGTAGTTTAGTAACTTTGCAGTTACAGGGATAAACGACGACATAAATGAAAAAAAAAAATTAGGAAAGCCTGAAGAAAGGACTAACCATCAAAAACCTATAATAGCCATTTCGTTTACTTCGAAATATAAACTGGATACGAAGTCAATCAAATGCCATACGTGATACACGCTTGGGGCGATCATGTCTCGAAAGAGGCATGACTGACTGAGCAGAGCGTTATCCAGCAGTAGGTTGCCATTGCTTTCTGCGGTAGACTGGTTGCCGACCAAGGCTATAGAACCCAATCTGTCCTGCTATTTAATCCATAACTGGAGGGAAGAGACAGATTAATACCTTTCCCAAGGGTATTTGCGCGTAAGTGAACGCAATGAATTCAACTGGAATTCGAACTCGGCTATCCAATTTCTCGTTCAGAGTCGATATCCACTGCACCACAACGCACATACGAAGTATATTGCCCAAACTAGGCCCACTGACCAGAATTTGTACTGTGAGTAAACCGGACTGAAAATGAATTGAGTTGGTACACACAAATAAAAAGAGACTTAAGACAAGTATATGCCTTCGTAATAATCATACTCAGTTTTCTTTACCGCTTATCTCTCAAATAAGGAACTCTATCTAACAGGAGATGGAAAGTGCGACACAGAGATCCGAAGGCGAATTGGCATGGCAAAGGACGCGTTTCAGAAGCTGAGTAAAGTACTAACACACAGGAAAATTTCACTAGAAACAAAGAAAAGAGTGGATTGCTATGTGATGTCAGTTCTTCAATACGGCAGTGAATGCTGGACAATATCATCGAAAATGAGGACAAAACTGGAAGCAACTGAAATTTAGTTCTACAGAAGGATGCTGCGGATATCGTGGACTGAGCATGCAAGCAACGATGAAGTGTTGGAAAGAATGGCAACAAAAAGGAAATTAATACTGAGCATCAGGAAGAGACAACTGAAATTCCTAGGACACGCAATGAGGAAGGAGAGCTTGGAGAACCTGATACTGACTGGCCAGATAGAAGGAAAGAGAGACAGAGGAAGGCAGCGGATAACATATTTGCAGGGTCTAATCAGGTGGATGACGGAACGGGGGTTGACATGAGTAACAGGAGCAAACATACTAAGAGCCACAAGGGATAGGGAAAACGTGGAGAACCAAGATCGCCTACGTCCTGAAGTGACAGGGCACATAGAAGAAGAAGAGAAGATACCTACTTTGCCAACCCCACATCAGTACAGGCTTCCTCTTTTCATCAATTAAAATCAGTCTTCCAAACTCAAAATCCGTTGAATACCCCGATTTAATAAAGAAACTGCATCGATCTACAGAATCTTACATGTTTGGTGACGACCACAATCAGTTTAGTGCTATACGTGATACACACTTTGGGCGATCATGTCTCGAAAGTGACATGACTGACAGAGCAGAAGATTATCCTGCAGAAAGTTGCCATTCCTTTCTACATGTTTGGGTATTAGGTTGCCATTGCTTTCTACATGTTTTCTACATGTTTGGTGACGACTACAATCAGTTAAGTGCCATACGTAATACACGCTTTGGGCGATCATGTCACGAAAGAGACATGACTGACCGGGCAGAAGATTATCCTGCAGTATTTTGCTATTGCTTTCTGCGGTAGACTGGTTGCCAAACAAGGCTATAGAATCCGGTCTGTGATGCAATGCTGAAGACATAGGTATCCATAACTGAAGGAAAGAGACTGATTAATACCTTTCCCAAGGATATTTGTGCGTAAGTGAATGCAAGGACCACCATACGAAAACATAATCAGGAGTACGATATGGAAAAGAGAAAAGTCTAGGTTTATTTAACATTTTCCTAGACTATGCCTTGCGTATTTAGAAACACAGGTATGATGAGATGGGCACTGACTGTTTAAGCATTCCATACCACATCCCAAATGAATCTTCCAATAGAAGACAGCCATCTTGTTTTCACTCAATGATGAAAGGTGATGCAATGCTGAAGACATAGGTATCCATAGTTGAGATGAGAATGATTTTGAAGAGAAAATCGGAATTCTCTTCCAAGTGTTTCAAGAAATAATACTCAAAAACCTTTCCAAAATAGAAATTATGATCTGGAATTGGAATGAAACCAGTAACGGCACATATCCTGAATCCATCATATCAATTCAATATTTGGAATTAATAAATAAGATAACGAGCCTGCTCCCAGTGACCCGAAGCCAATGTACTGATAATGAGGAGGTGGCTATCCTGATGACATAAGGTATTCATACTAATGATAAGAATGATATTGATTAGAAAATTGATTAGAAAATCAATATCCTCTTCTAAGTGTTACAAGAAATAGTACTCGAGATAAACCTTTCCAGAACAGAGACTATGATCTGAAATTGGAAGCAAAGCAATGATGGCGCAAAATCTGAATCCATCAAAAATTCAGGATGGGGAATTAGTTAATACTAGCCACTTAAGATATCTCAGCGTATTTTTTTTTTTAAACATATCACCCCGAGCAATGCGGTAACGCCACTGATGTGCAGGGAGCTACGGAAGAGTGAAAAGACTAGAAGAGAGAAAGCCGGAAACCACCTCCTAAACAGGGTACAAGGGGTGAGCCTCTACACCTGTTCAATAGACGGGGGTGAAGTGTGAACCGGACGATAGTTTAGTCTATCTACTCCAATTAAAAAAAAAAAAAGAAAGTGAGAAGATTGGAAAAGAGAAAACCGGTAACCACATCCTAAACAGGAAACAAGGGATGAGTCTCTTCACCTGTTCAATAGACGAGGGTGGAGTGTGAACCGGGTGATAGTTTAGTCTATCTACTCCAATTGAAAAAAAAACGGAAAAGTGAGAAGATTGGAAAAGAAAAAACCGGAAATCGCATCCTAAACAGGAAACAAGGGATGAGCCTCTTCACCTGTTTAATAGACGAAGGTGGAGTGTGAACCGGGCAATGAATCAGTTACAACGAATTTAGCAGATATTGTAGAGCAGCTAGCACCTCTCTAGCGCTCTCAAATACGGAATGATCTGTGGACCGAAATATCTATATAGATAAAGATAAGTATCAGTCAGGAATTCGGAGTGTCATTGATTGTCTTAGTGGAGCGACTGCGTGCGGCGGTTGTTCACGTTGCCGAACTCTCTGTCTTCGGATAGAGAGGAACACAGACGAGACTCCGCCGAAGAGTAGCGTCTCGTCTGGGGAAAAACAGACAAGAATTTTTGTTCAAGCTTCGAGCTCGGTTTTACCCACGTTAATTGGCTTTGTACCGCATCTACCTCGGGCTTCTGCCCACGTGGGGAGGCTGTAAATTATTCGGAGTGTCATTGACGATTATTATCTGACTGTGCTCTCTGGGACTTTAACAACTTATACTTCTCCTCTTCTAATTATTGTTGTTCTGTCTTATCTGTGTTTGTCTTGTTTGTACTTAATATCCATTTCACCACCCATCATCTGGTATCGTATTATGTCCTCGGTGATACAACAGTATAGGAGAAAAATAAATTGAACATAAAATAGGGTGTGCCAGAGGTAGTTTTCCCTAACGCTGCCTATAGATACAAAACCAAAACATCATTTTGAAAACTTGAGTTCTCCTTAAACAGCCTAGTAAGATCGATACTTTCTAATGGATATCATGGATAGCTCCAAACCCATCCAGAAATACCTCAACTGTCAGCTGTTAACAAGCGCTTTAAGACCAATGGTTTTAAAAAAAAGTTTTGAGGGTTTGGGCAACGATTATCCGTCTTTGAATATTATGGATTTGCGTTATAGAATCACAAACAACAAAAAAAAAAGGTATCAAATTATACGTTTGGTAAACATCAAGTGATATGGTTTCTTCTTGAGGACTACCAACAGTAGCATCAACAAAAATGGATGGCACATGTAACTCGAAGATAAAATCATGACATAATTAAGTTGTTAACATTTCACACTACTTCAAATAAACTTAAAGAAACCCCCATCAATATTGGAAGGAACGATAACATTTATTGAACTGGAAAAACCTATTTTGCTGAAAAAAAAGTTTTAAGAGTAACATTTTAAAACTACCGAAGACAGTACTGGTTGCTCGATCAATGAACGCCAATTGCTTCCTCTGTAGAAAAACAGCTAAACTTATAATCACCATTATTCTAACAGAGCTAGAGATTCTATCAGGATTTATAATCGATATGCACAATCTTGACTATATATCAATGCACTTGGTCCAACGATACTTAGGAATTGCAATCAATACAAATGATCTCATCATTGTTTCCAGAATGGCAACCAAAATAGATGCTTCAGCTATTGCAATGTGCTTTGTAAATGAGCCGTTATCCTGAAGCAAGAGCTCACATGTCTTCCGCTTTCCTTTGTGTTTCGGCTTAAATGCTTTTTTTCAGTTGTCTTAATTCTGATGCATAGTATTGTTCATTATTAGTCTTTTCAGATAGTGTAGCATTATTATGCCTCCAGAATAATTTGAAAAATCAGAAGCCAACATCTTTGTCAACAGACTCTGAATTCTTGAATTCAAGAAGCAGAGTGTTTCCGCAGTTTGCTTTGAATCTTTGATTCAGGTTCAAAGTGCTGAGCCAAGGTTTTATCTTGAGTTACTAATTCGCAGTGGAGATTCTCAGGTCAGACTGGAAGCGAGTTAGAGATGTCTTGCAAATGTCAACACTTTAAAGCTTCTGTTCTCGTGTCAGCATTCTTGGATTCCGCAGTCCACTTTTTCACAGCTGCATAAAAAAAAAGTTCCTCAGCAAGTGTCTGCACCATGTCTTCATGGATTTCTTTGGGTGTCATACAGTCCTTTTGTAGATACTTCATGACAGATCAGGCCGCTGTTTTGTTCATTTTTATATCTTTCATGCACATATTTTTCGTGTGTGTGTGTGTGTGTGTGTTTTCACTTAAGGTTGGTTGGTTGTTTTGTTTTTATGGCATATCAACCTCGGCGGGTCATTTATTGCCAACTATTTTTTTTATTGCTGGTAATACCTTTTTCTTTCAACAATTTATTGTTGTTTTTATATAAGTTTTGTGTCTAGTAATACTTTTTTCTTTTCGAGTATCAAGATTCATTGGGATTTGTTTTTAAGGGCAGGGTCCCCAAGTCCTACCCTTGTTATTTAACCCATAACTGGAGGGAATGGACGGATTAATACCTTTCCCAAGGATACCAGTGCTTAAGTGAATGCAGGGTATTCAACTGGATTTCGAACTCGGCTTACCGATTTCTCTTTCCGAGGTTTCTCTTTCCACTGCACCACAACGCACATCCGTCACTAAACGCTTACAGCACTTGGTATTTCCAAGCGGTCACTCATCTAAGTACTGACCAGGTTCAACGTTGCTTAACTTCGGTGATCGAGCGAGAACCGGTGTATTCAACGTGATAGGCTGAAAGCCTTTCGCTTAAGGAAATTTGATTGTAAAAATTAATACTTGCGTTATCTTCCATAATTACTCTTGTTGACAGTTTTGGTGCAAAATGCAGTCAGTGTTATTGTTCTTGCGTGCGCACACACATACATAGCAAGCTTACACATACTCACACACACAGCAAGCAAACAAACGTCCAGCAAGCATACACACACGCAGTAAGCATGGTCACACACACACACACACACACACACAGCACGCACGTGTGGTGAGTACAAAATAAAAATATTTTTTTCTTCACTGTTTACAAATTCACAAGCCAGTGTGAAAATTTATTTTTCGACCAATCCTGAGAAAAAGACCAAGGACACTTTTGCGAGCAAGTGCGAAATATTTATTAAACAATGAAAAGAGAGCGATTTGTAGAAAACAAGAAACTGAACTTTCAATAACCTAGCTTATGTTTCTTTCCACCGAAAAATGAATTTACGTTGGGAGATGACCACGTGATTCGAGTTGACTTTTTGTACACGTTTCCCAGTCGATGCGAGCAGTGGACGAGAAAGAACCAGACAGTCCATGTTGAACACAATATAGCAAGAAAATAATCAGGCCACCCCATCTCTCACTTACTCTTTCGTGCTGTTCTCCTATTCTCTCCTCCTTCCTCTTCACCTACTCGTCGTCCACAAAAAGAAAGAGATTACTACTACTTTACTACTACAAGACATTACTACTACTTTATTGATGTACTCAGCGAAAACATGGATTTACCCTTTTCTGTACAAATCACATTTCACTAAAACAAATGTATTCTTAATTCGTTAAACTCCTTACTACACTTTCTCTTTTATACAGTTAATAATTTTATGCCTACAATTTGATGTTATGCTGTTCGATAAATAAATTTTCATTTATTTATAAAGACGAGATAGTTTTACCTTTCAAACCTTCTGATAAATTTTAAATCGTGAGGATTTCGGTTATGTTTGGTACAAGAAAAATTTAATGAGCATTGCGCTATTCCCTTGTAGTGAACAAAACAAGTTATAAATTTTAAATTCAAAATTGACTCATTGTTAGAAATCAACGAATTTTCTCGAATCTACAGACTTTGCTTAACATACACAAAACTTGCGAAACTCCACACCTCATTGCGAAATGTTTGTCGTCGAATGGAATGACCTGAATCACACCCGGGAGTGAATTCTCAAACAAAATAAAAAGACGAAACAAGAAGACCTTCGTCAGAGAGTTAAGATGAGAGTAATTAACACGTACCTTTGACAAACGTCAAGCGATCGTTATTATTATTGTCTCTATCTTTCTCACCTGTCACTCTCTCACCTCCTTCTTCTTCATCGTTCACCACTCACCTCCTGCTTTTCACCCTTCCCACTGAGCGATAATTTCAAGGACATTCCTACCAAACAAGGGCTCATACATACATACACACATACTACTATGAACTTTTGATACCCTTAACTTTCTCATTGAACATTAACTTCTACAATTTATGTTATTCTTTACTATCAATACATTTCTATTTTAAAATATCCAAAATGTATATTTTTATTCTTCCCACACATCCACACATTCCAACCTGCTGATAATATGATAATTCTGGATAAAACTTATAAGCTGTAGGGAGTTTGGTTATGTATGACACAAGGCTGATTCAATAGATATTAACCGTATCCCTACTGATACACCCTACATTACACGCACACATACACACACAGAGCAAGTAAACACACACACATAGCAAGTAAACATACACACTCTTACGTGGGCATGTGCGCAGGCAAAAGAAGCTTTAATTTAGCTCACGTCAATTAAAGAATGGAAAACCTTTGTTACTTCTTGGGGAATTTACTTTCGTTTTGTCCCTCAGAATGAGATATGTGTATAACTTTTTGTTTCTTTTTAATTTGCTAGTAGAAGTGCGTGTACCAGGTTGGAATTGTGTAAGTCCGTTTAATCATCATTTAACCCTCTAGGGCCATTTGTATCATATTTGATACAGCATTTCCCTATAAGGAAACATTTGGTATTTCCCTATAAGGAAACATTTGGTATTCATTGACTGAGCAGTCAGTACTGCTTTCATTTGAAATTTATAAAATATTTCTCTTAAAAAATTTTTCAGGAAAATATTTCTTTCAAGGCTTGTTTTCCTTTTATTCTATTAATAAGTAGTAATTAGTGGGGGATCAGTTTATTACTTCATGACAATAGAAAACCGATCACCCACTTTATGCCCAGTGGAAGCCTTAACCCTCTAGGGCCATTCGTATCATATTTGATACAGTATTTCCCTATAAGGAAACATTTGGTATTTCCCTATAAGGAAACATTTGGTATTCATTGACTGAGCAGTCAGTACTGCTTTCATTTGAAATTTATAAAATATTTCTCTTAAAAAATTTTTCAGGAAAATATTTCTTTCAAGGCTTGTTTTCATTTTATTCTATTAATAAGTAGTAATTAGTGGGGGATCAGTTTATTACTTCATGACAATAGAAAGCCGATCACCCACTTTATGCCCAGTGGAAGCCTTAATGCAGAATGACTTCTGGTTCGATCTCAAGAGCCTTTTAGCATCTTTCGTATCTACGTTTTGTATACATTGATCGATTGATCGTTAAGATCCGAATGCATTTCCTCCGATCTTAGTTGTGTCAAATGCACCGGCGACCCAACGTTGAGTTGAACATCTGCCTTGATTTAAAGCGACCTTAATATTCTTCATTCACCCTTAATGGAAATGAAATTTAACATCGCACCAAAAATCAAATTTAAAAAATACGACAAAAATGAAAATAATTGTTGCTAATCCGTAATCTTCTAAACAAACATTTTGATGGATGGTTTTACAGTATTTTTACATTGCCTTACTTTTGGGATATCGATTTAAGCTAACAGAACCGACCCGGATTATAGCATTCCTTTCCCGCAAATATAAGCTTAGCGTTGCTTATTACATTTAGCTAATCGCGTTATGCTATTTTGAGTTTTATATTAAACTAAGTACAAACCTAACCAGTACAACATATGATTTCTCTTATGTTATTAAACGAAATAAATCCTGTTGTACCCATATTTATTGTCATGTTTACGACGTTTCGGCCGTTGTACGTTCCGGCCTTTTCAGGTGCTAGGAACTTCAAACCAAACCCTTTATTCTGATCACATAGGTAGATTGTTCTCGTTCCATGTGCGATTCCACTTCCGGATGTCATGTAGTTATCTGCCTTTAACTCAAACCCCTAAGTTATTTGCTCACCACTGCTGTATCTGGCGGTAGCAGTGGTCATCAAATAATTTAGAGACTTGAGTTAAAGGGAGATAACCACATGACAATCGGAAATGCGTCTCACATGGAATGAGAATGATACACCCCAGTGATCGAAATAAAAAGTTCGGTTCAAAATCCCTAGCATCTGAAGAAGGCTGGGACGTCAAACGGCAGAAACGTCGGAAACATAGCAAAAAATAAGGACAACTGTCCGAACAATGTAAATAATGTAAATATTACCTCATTTTCGAAGTATAGAGAAATACTGAAATAAATCCTGTATTTAATGTGTTTTTCTTTAAAAGAAATTTCATATTGTTTTTGTTTTCGTTTACAGGCGCTAAGAGGCGCTCCTTTTGGTGAAGGCACCGGACCCATTTTATTGGATAATATGCTGTGTACCGGCAATGAAGATTCGCTAAAGAACTGTCCTCATAATGGCTGGAATAACCACAATTGCTACCACAACGAAGACGCCGCTGTACAGTGTTTTAATACATCAGGTGAGACACACGACTAGTTTGAGTCTTGATTCAGCCGTCTGGCTACGATCGCGGGTGGTCTTAGACGAATACAGTTTACGTTTATTTAACCCAAGTATTTTGTTTACAAAATCTCCTGTGTCAGTGCGACCTAGCACTTAGTTACTCCTGGCTAATGGTCAGTATTTCTAAACTTGTCCAAACCTGGTATCGCTTTCTTAAGGACGGGGAATGGGTGTAAATAGAATTAAGTTAAAATATATTGATCACTGGTAGAGTCGACGTCATTAACTCTTAAGCAGCGGGTATCATGATTTGATGTTTCGTTGAAGATTTAGCGGATATTATCAATTGATGATTTAAGATTTTCGCCCGGTTCACACTCCACCCACGTCTTTTGAACAGGTGAAGAGGCTCATCCCTTGTTTCCTGTTTAGGGTGTGGTTCCCGGCTTTTTTTTTTCAATCTTCTTTCACGTTTTTTTTTTCTTTTCTCTTTTTTTTTATTTTTGTTATCAATTGGAGTAGATAGACCTAACTATCGCCCGGTTCACACTCCACCCACGTCTTTTGAACAGGTGAAGAGGCTCATCCCTTGTTTCCTGTTTAGGATGTTGTTTCCGGCTTTCTCTTTTCCAATCATTTTACTCTTAAATAGCCCCATGCGCATCAGTGGCGTCACCGCCTTGCTTGGGGTGATATAATTAAAAAAAAAACAAAAGAAAAAGCAATACAGGCATCTTTAATTCAGAATTCAAAGCGAAGTGACTAATTAGAAATTTTCTTACAACATGGCAACAGATCTTACAGGTTATGACGGTTTTTTCCTATTCCTAACAAAGAAGAAGTGACTAAAGTGACAGGGTGTAATCGATTTCTATTTTTTTTTTTTTTTTTTTTTCAGATTTTCAGTTTCCTTTCTTTTATCATAAGGTCAGTTTTATACTCAGTGGAGTAAAAGAATTATGTTTTTTCTGATTTTGAAATGCCTACGTGATGAAATATTCTGGTGAGCTAAACGGTTCATTATCCAGATACAAAATATACGATGCAATGGGAATTATGAGGTGAAACTTTTCCAGCTTTAAGTCATTAAAAGAAAGACATGACTGACAAGGCAAAAGATTTTCCCGTAGTAATTTTTTTTAATCATTTCACCCTAAGCAAGGCAGTACTGCCACTGATGTGCAGGGGACTACAGAAGAGAGTTAAAGATTTAGACAGGAAAAGAGTAAAGACAAAAACGAACCAGCTACAGCGGGGAAAGAGAAAGGGCAAGAATGTTGGAAGTCTTCTTCTGTGGTTCCAATATTCAAGAACACTGGTGAACCCGCAAATTACCGCCCTATCAGCCTTCTTCCGATCTTCGGCAAAGTGTTCGAAGCCGTTATCAATGCCGAGGTCGTTCAGCATCTCACGGCCCACGGGCTCCTATCGGACAAACAGTATGGCTTCCGCTTCACCAGGTCTACTGCTGATATGCTAACGACCATCACCGAGTATATATACCAGGCTCTCGACAAGAATGGTGAAGCCCGAACTGTCGCCCTGGATATCTCTAAAGCATTCGACAGAGTATGGCATGCCGGCCTTCTACGGAAACTGCGAAGCTACGGCATCACTAGACTTTTTCCTCTCCAACCGCACACTGAAGGTGGTTTTAAACGGACATGCCTCCCAGAACTACCCTACAAAGGCGGGTGTCCCCCAAGGCTCTATCCTAGGTCCTACGCTCTTTCTAATCTACATCAATGATCTTCCCGATGCCATATGATCGCAAGTAGGCATGTGCGCCGATGATACCACAGTATACGCTCGCCTCGATCAAAAATCTGGTGTGGATGTTAAGGTGAACCTTGCGGCTGAGCTTGAAAAGGACCTCCAATCCGTGGTGGATTGGGGTAGGAAATGGCTCGTAAAATTCAATTCTTCCAAAACGAAGCTACTGTCAATTAACCACCACAGACGAACGCACCTCCCTCCCATTAGCATGGAACAAGCATGCCTCCCAGAGATTAAAACACTACGCCTGCTTGGCCTGACACTCTCAGCGGACCTCAAGTGGAATGACTACGTCGAATCCATTTCTAAATCCGCTGCTATAAAAGTTGGCTCTCTGTGCAGGGCCCGGAAATTCTTTCCGCCTGGATCTATCCTGCACTTATACAAATCTACCATCCGCCCGTGTTTTGAACTATTCTACTATTCTCCTCGGGCTTCTTGACAAAATACAGCGAAGAATCTGTAACCTGATTGATACCGACTTAGCTGACCGCCTGCAGTCACCCTCTCACCGGCGTGACGTGGCTTCCCTGTGCCTCTTCTATAAATACTTTCATGGCTTCTGCTCTGATGAACTTAAATCACTGATGCCCCCTAGGTGTGAGTTTGCACGAGATACTAGATTGGCAACTAGGTCCCACCCATTTTACAGTGAAACCGATGAAATGTAACCGCAATTTCTACTCCAACAGCTTCTTTTCTCGCACTTCCCGCCTGTGGAATTCCCTTCCGCATGCTTGCTTCCCCGACGGCTATAACCTCCAGGAGTTTAAATGTAAGGGTCAATAGACACCTCCTAACACACTAACTCACACTCATTCTCTCCATCTCTCTCCCTATGTACATCCTAACTCGTCTATCGCCTGTGTAATCCCCTGCGCTATAGTGGCAGTGGAATGCCTTGCTTGGGGTGACATGTTTAAAAAATATATATATATATATATATTTTATACGTTTGTATTTAATAAGGATTTAATACTTTTATATACATGTATATATTTTATATGTATATATTTAATACGGATTTAAAACTTTTATAAATACGTATATATTTTATACGTATATATTTAATGCATATTTAATACATATTTAATACATATTTAATACTTGTATATGCACGTATATATTTAATACGTATGCATTTAATACGGATTTAATACTTTTATATATTATGTATATATTTTATACGTATATATTTAATACGGATTTAAAACTTTTATAAATACGTATATATTTTATACGTATATATTTAAGACATATTTAATACATATTTAATACTTTTATATACACATATATTTTTTATACGTATGTATTTAATACGGATTTAATACTTTTATATACACGTATATATTTTATACGTAAAAGGATGTGCATTGTGCTACAGTGGATATCGGCTTGGAACGAGTGAGTGGGGAGCCGAGTTCGAATTCCAGTTGGCTTCCTCGCAATTACACCCAAATACCTTTGGGCAAAGGTATTAATCCGTCTATTTCCTCCATTTATGGGCTAATAACAGAACAGATTGGGTTCTATAGCCTTGGTCAACAACCAGTCTATCGAAGAAAGTAATGGCAACGTACTTGGGGATAATTTTTTGCCCAGTCAGTCATGTCTCTTTTGAGACATGATCGCCCAAGCGTGTATCATGTATGACACTTAACTGACTGACTGACTTATATTTGATTAGATGCTTTGTTTGTATTATTAAACAGTATAATTATTTATTTTGATCTATCGGCATGAATTTTCGAGAAATCTTGTCAGATAAATATGCACCTTCCTTTGGAATTCCAACGACTGCTTTGATTATACGTTTTTAACAAAAAATAGTATTAATTATATGTTTGTAAAAAAATGTTAGTAATTATAGTTTTTTTAAAAAATGTGGCATTAATTATAAATTTATAAAAAAATATTAATTGTGGGTTTATTAAAAATCTGATATTAATTATAGTTTTATAAAAAAAAGTCTGGTATTAATTACAGGTTTATAAAAAATTGATAATAATTATAGGTTTATAATAATGTGGAATTATTATAGCTTTAAAAATCTTATAATAAATATAACTTTATAAAAATGTTGGTATTAATTATAAGTATATACAAATCTATTTATCATAGGTGTATTTAAAAATCTCTGGTATTAAATATATGTCTATGAAAAAAAATTGCATTAAATATGTTTTTATAGAAATATCTGGTATTAATTTAAGGTTTATAAAAAACATGATATTAAATATAGTTTTATAAAAAAAACTAGTATTAATTATGGGTTTATAAAATAATCAAAGGTTTATGAAGAAAAATCTGGAATTAATTAAAGGTTGAAAATATCTGGTAGTTCTTATAGGGTTGTGGCGAGTCCTATTTCTATTGCTACCACCATAGAAATTTCTCGGACGAACTACTTTCCTTGGTTCCGCCGTTTCTAACCTTCACGGCTAAGACCCCCCACTATCCATAATACAGCAGTAAATCACACTCTTTCCTACCGTATGCCAAGGGCTAAAAGTAGGTTCTACTTAAACAGCTTTTTTTTCCGCTTACCATTGCCTTGAGGAAGATTCTTAAGAGGATGAATCCCCGATCACTCCAACCTTAATCTGCTCATGTCTAGAGTTAACCCTTATCTTCCTCTCCTATCCATATAAACTGCCCCTTAACGCAACCTTTCTACCTCGAATGGCACCCGGGCCTTATACAGGGTGAATCTTACTGTAACAAAAGAAAAAATAAATAAACATTTTAACCTATAGAACAGTAAAGGTGAGTAATGTCGTTCAAACTTAGTAAAAAAAATGTACTTTTTGCTATAGTTTTTTTAATAGTTCTAAAGTATAAAAATGACCTGAATGTTGCAGTAAAATATAAAATAAAAACACATTTTTAAAAAGATTGTCAAAAAAAGATTTTTAAAAAGATTGTCTGCTCCGGTACGTGAGTGCGCATGCCTGTTTTCTGAAACACCTTCGACACTGGCAATGAATGACAGCCGCTTAATTGTGAAGTCGCAGACCGACCAGCGAAATTCCACCTGTTAAAAAAAAAATGAACAAAGCAAAAGAATGTTAAAAGCAGAAGGCATTTGCCTCCTCCGCTTCCTCCGTCACCTCCCCTACTCACGCCGCAGAAACTAACCTTTTGCCCTTTGCTTTCTCCTTCGACGATTTTGCCTGTCAGTTTTTACCTGGCTTTTCCACTTCGGCAAAGTTCTTTTCCAAACTTTTACTGCGGTTAGAGAATTGTTCACCAAATTAAAATGCTTTCCTTGAGTGACACTCGTTTTAACGAAGGTATGTCAAGTTCTCCAGGGCAGAAACCTACTTTTATTTGTGTACACAGGTGTACGTCATCGTGTCCTCTGAAGTTACTATGCGCCAATAGAAATGTAAATATCATGTGCGTAAGTGTGTGTGTGTGTGTATGTGTGTGTGTTTGCGTGTGTGTGTGTGTATGTGTGAATAAAAAGACGAAAAACGATTCTTAGCAGAAGCATTTCATACTCTGAGGGTCAATATGAGAGCAAATGTAGGATTTATTTTGCTTCACGTGTTTATATACAAAAGCAAGTGGTTTATCAAGGATTATTGGTTTATCAAGGATTATCAAAGATT
The DNA here is from genome assembly GCA_037127315.1 of Ascarosepion bandense. NCBI lineage: Eukaryota > Metazoa > Mollusca > Cephalopoda > Sepiida > Sepiidae > Ascarosepion > Ascarosepion bandense. Next base: position 3,528,910 of record JBBBDQ010000653.1, read on the forward strand.
TTAAATTCGAGACAGTTCATGAATATTCATGGGGTTGAAAGGTTAGTCAAAATATGTAAAGAACGCGAAGTGCCATAACTGAAAATCTGATAAGCCAGTAATATTAAATATATATATATACGAGTGGATCCGTGCCGTCTAAAATGACAGCAACGAATATATTGATACCTGCTACTGAGTATCTTACATTAAGACATAAGAAGAAAAATAGAATAACATATATCCCACACCGTAACCAGTGATATATATATATATATATATATATATATATATATATATATACATTCAAATTCAGATAAACCTTAGTGAGGAAATAGCCATTTTCAACATGTCATTTTAAGGCATGCATTCTTCGACCCCTTATTAACAGAGAATGAGGAAAACTTATAAGCCCAGAGGTTATCTTGGCAAAGAAAAGGGTTGGGATGTATTGGCCTTATTTGCGTTGGGCTAGGGGAAAGAATTTAATAGTAATTTCTCCTTGGTAGTGGAAGGCATGTGGCTTGATATATATATATATATATATATATATATATATATATATATATATTCTTCAATATCTGATGACATAATTATTGAAAAAATATAATCAGGCACTGTTAAAGAGCAAACATGCGGCAAGAGCTTTCATAACAGATAGTAAAGTTTAATAAACAGCAGTAAAGAGAATGAACTGAGCCGAAGCTGTCTCGATATTGTCTCTCTAATGAACTGAGCAAATGCTGCCTCGCTATTTTCTCTCTGTCTCTGTCTCTGTCTCTGTCTCTCTCTCTCTCTCTTTCTCTTTCTCTTTCTCTCTCCAGGAGCGTGACAGGTAATGGTTACTAGGGGAAGTACATTCGACAGTTAGATATTTACTTTTAAAAAGTGCTCAATACAAAAGTAGAACATAAACATATATTATTATTATTTATTTATTTAATCGTATCACCGCGAGCAAGGTGGTAACGCCACTGATATGCAGGGGGCCACGTAATGGTGAAAAGATTGGAAAAGAGAAAGCCGGAAACCACATCCTAAACAGGGAACAAGGAATGAGCCTCTTAAACTGTTCAATAGACGTGGGTGGAGTGCGAACCGGGCGATAGATAGATATATCTAATCCAATTGAAAAAAAAATGAAATAGAAAAAAAAAAGACAAAGTGAAAAGATTGGAAAAGAGAAAGCCGGAAACCACATCCTGAACAGGGAACAAGGTAGGAGCCTCTACACCTGTACAATAGACGTGGGTGGAGTGTGAACCGGGCGATATATTAGTCTATCTACTCCAATTGAAAAGAAAATGAAATAGAAAACAAAAAAGAGAAAAGTGAAAAGATTGGAAAAGAGAACTCTGGAAGCCACATCCTGAACAGGGAACAAGGGATGAGCCTCTACACCTGTACAATAGACGTGGGTGGCGTGTGAACCGGGCGATAGTTTAGTCTATCTACTCCAACTGAAAAAAAATGAAAAAGAAAAAAAAAGGAAAGTGAAGATTGGAAAAGAGAACGCCGGAAACCACATCCTGAACAGGGAACAAGGGATGAGACAACAGACGTGGGTGGAGTGTGAACCGGGCGATAGTTTAGTCTATCTACTCCAATTAAAAAAAAATGAATAAAAAAAGAAAAAAGAAAAGTGAAAAGATTGGAAAAGAGAAAGCCGGAAACCACATCCTGAACAGGGAACAAGAGATATTATTATTATAGCATATTGCAACTCAATAGCTATAAAATTTCGGTGTTAATACACCATCATCAGGACGTAAAATATGGTTAATTTATTTGGTGTTAATATAGATAGGAAAATGAATAAAATGTAATAGAAAATAAAAATAAAAAATAAATAAAACTTTAAGAAAAAAGAGGTCATCTAATGAGATGAATTAACCTGGGTGGGAGGTTAGGACATTTTAAAGAATGGTGTGTATACGACATGGACATTATTGTTTCAATGTTTTGCAACTGAAAGCCACACATGTCAAAAATATTCAACCGGAAAAAAGATAAACAACTAAAGGAAACAAAAATAAATAAATAAATAAATAAATGAAAAGGAAAAAAAAGTGAGAAGAGAAAGAAACGAGAAATAATAGCAAAGGAACATCGAAACGTTGGACACCTTTGTGCAAATTAACTGAAACAAAACGAATGTCTTTCTAGGATCTTTCACACTTTCCCTGATCACGTATACGTCGTCTCTTAGGGTTGTTTTTCTCATCCGATCGCATTTTCCTTTACGCTTTGAACTGATGGATCCAGTTTGTTACTTCGCCTTGAGTACGCGGCTGACACCAACAATATCCGCAATCTTTCAGTAAAGCTTGCCAGCGTGTTCGGGCAGCGTTACAATTTATGTTTGCCGTAACGTCCATCGCAGACAATGGCCGTAAAACAATTAATCAACAGTCCAGACTATAGAGTTTCTAGGTGTCATTAAAATCTGATGCAATCACAGATGACGCAGCATATTACTGCACACCACTGCGAATGACCTGCTCTAGAGAAAAAATAGATATCGATTACACCCTGTCACTCCAGTAGGTGTAGAAGAGACCGTATGAGTTTCAATTAATTTGCACAAAGTGTCGGTTTATTTTTCATGCATGATGATGCATTATTGTGATCAGATTTAATTTAACATCCGGGGCTGACACACAAACACAAACACCCACAAAAGAAAAGAAATACTGATAGGGAATAGTGTTTCAAACTTCTTTCTTCGTTTTTATTTGCTTTTCTCTTTTGTTATTTTTACATTTTTTTCAGCATTCTTTATATATTTTTGATGTTTATCTTTTAGTTCATTTTACCCTTTTTCAGCCAGTTAAGTGCCATACTCGATACACGCTTGGACGATCATGTCTCGTAAGAGACATATCTGACTGGGCAGAAGATAATCCCGCAATAGGTTGCCATTACATTCCGCGGTAGACTGGCTGACCGCCATATCTATAGAACCCAATCTGTCATGTTATTTGACTCATATCTGGAGGGAGAAGAGATATTATATTATTACGTCGTAATTAGTGGGGGTTAGTTTATTACTTCATAAGAATAGAAAAATGATCCCCGAATTTATGAGCAGTAGAAGCCTTAATCATAATTCCAATTATTATATTGACAGTCGAACCCAATCTGTCCTGTTATTTAACCCATAACTAGAAGAAAGCGATGGATTAATATCTTTCCCAAGAGTATTTGCATGTAAATAAATGCAAGGAATTCAACTCTAATTCGAACTCGGCTCCCTCGTTCCAAGCCGATATCCACTTGCACCACAAGTCACATCCGTATGGATATGCGTTGTGGTGCAGTGGATATCGGCTCGGAACTCGAAATCGGGGAGCCGAGTTCGAATGCCAGTTGAATTCCTTGCATTTACTTAAGCGCAAATACCCTCCAGTTATGGGTTAAATAGCAGGACAGATTGGATTCTTTAGCCTTGGTTGGCAACCAGTCTAACGCAGAAAGTAATGGCAACCTAATGCGGGATAATTATCTGCCAGTTAGACATGTTTCTTTTAAAGACATGATCGCCCAAGCGTGTATCACGTATGGCACTTAACTGACTGACCCTTTTTGACTTGTAACCTTTCTTTCGGTTGTAATTAAGACGCAACATCACTTTTTGGATAGCACCCAACTTCCTTCACTATAAATCACTCTCATATTTTTCCGCTACTCAAATTTTTCTTGGCTTATTCGCGTTTTATTCGTTCAATTTTCTTTGAATTCCCTTATTTCTTTGCCTTTTGCACTTTTCATTTCCCTCCTGATTACCTTCATCTTTGTCATCCTCCACACACAGTTTTTAATCTCTCCATTCTAAATATTTTCACTTGAATTTCGAAACTGCTAGCGAACAAAACATACGTGGTTTACGCAAGATTCCATGAAGAACAGCAACGTTTCACTTCGCAAAACCTAGTCACGTCCGATACAGAGATGCCGCCGTTCCCACTAGAAACGTGGAAAAATTCCACGAAGAACGGAATAAATTATTCTGTCAAATTCAACAGAAAATAAATGAATTACATAACCTTAAAGCACTTTTTCTTTGTTCACTATGCTTTAAAAATAGTTCTCCGCGTATTCGGTTAAGGAAAAAAAAAGTTCATTAATCATTAAGATTTTGCACAAATATATTTTGGCGCAGTTTTGCAAGACAGAATAACATTGGGCTGGTACGGAAATATTCTTCTTCTTCTTCTTCTTCTTCTATGTGCCATGTCCTTTCAGGACGTAGGCGATCATGGCTTTTCACGTCTCCCTATCCCTGGTGGCTCTTAACACGCTTTGTTCTGTCGCACCATGCAACCCTCGTTCCGTCATCCACCTGATCAGGCCCTTCAAATATGTTATCCGCTACTTTCCCCTGTCTCTTTTTCCCTTCTTTCTGGCCTGTTAGTAACAGATTCTCCAACCCCTCCTTCCTCATTTAATGTCTCAGGAACTTTAACTGTCACTTCCTGATGCTCAGTATTAATTTCCTTTTCGTTTCCATCACTTCCAAAACCTCATCATTGCTCACATGCTCGGTCCATGATATGCCCAGCATCCTTCTGTAGAACCACATTTCAGCTGCTTCAAGTTTTTCCTTCATCTTCGAAGATATTGTCCAGCATTCACTGCCGTATTGAAGAACCGACATAACATAGCAATCCAGTACTCTCTTCTTTGTTTCTACCCACTCTGATTTAGTCATATTTTGAAAAAAAAATAAATTAGAAAACAGTGAAGATGTCTTCTGGTTTTGTATTCAAAAATGTATTGATGATAATAATTTTTTTCCTTTAAAAATGTGTTATAGTAAAAATTCTTTCTTTTAAAAATGTATTGTTGGTAATATTTTTTGTTCAAAAATGTATATTTTTCTATTAAATTAATTATTTTTTATGTTTATATTTCATTAAAAGTCTATGTCTATTTTTATACTTTCATAGTTTCCCCAGTTTGTGGTGATAACTATTTGCCCATAGCTGGGACCCTAACAGGTGCTACCACACCGGGTCAGGGTGAACCTAGGAATAACAGCAATCAAGAGGTGGTTCCATGCTCCTCACAACCTTCCTCGCTGCTGAGTGCAGTTTACCGTCACACCCAGGACCAGACAGATAGATAGATCAGTCAGTCAGTTAAGTGCCATACGTGATACACGCTTGGGCGATCATGTCCCGAAAGAGAGACATAAGTAACTGGACAGAAGATTATCCCTCAGTAGACTGGTTGTCAACCAAGGCTATATAGAACTTAATATGTTTTATTATTTAACCCATAACTTGTAGGGAAGAGATGGATTAATACCTTTCTCAAGGGTATTTGCGCGTAAATAAATGCAAGGAATTTAACTAGAATTCGAACTCGGCTCCCCGATTTCTCGTTCTGAGCCGATATCTACTGCACCACAACGCACACCCACAGAAAGAAAGAAAGAAAAAAAGAAAGAAAGAATGAGTGTCGAGATATTTTTGAAAAAAGCATATTGACTGCCAGTGTTCTTTAGTCTGTGTTACTATTATTTTAAGAGCTCTAAGGGATGTGCGTTGTGGTGCAGTAGATATCCGCACGAAACGACAGCTCGGGGAGCCGAGTTCGAATTCCAGTTGAATACGTTGCATTCATTTACGCACAAATATCCTGGGGAAAGGTATTAATCCGTCTAATCCTTCCAGTTATGGGTTAAATAACAGGACAGATTGGTTTCTATAGGTTTGGTTGGCAACCATTCTACCGAAGAAAGCAATGGCAACCTACTGCGGAATAATCTTCTGCCCAGTCAGTCATGTCTCTTTCGAGACATGATCGCCCAAAAGTGAATCACGTATACCATTGAACTGACTAAGTGTTGTATATATGCTTATCAACTTAATATACGTCTCCGATATGGTGACTTAGATATTAAACTGACTTTCGGGACAATACATAGATCGCTGACGAACTAAGATAAATGGATTTTCGTTGAAAACCGTACCTTCTCAATACATTTGTTCAGGGTTATTTTATGGCCATAAACTTTAGTTAGCTTATTTAATTTTTTTATTGATTGAGTGTAGTTATCTTATTTTTTTTTTATATATTATATGCATTTATATGCTTGTTTTTTTTTTTTTGTTTTGTTTTTTGGGTTTTTTTTTCTTTTTCTATCATCATAAATTTTAATAGATTATTGATATGGCATTTCGTTGAAGCTGGGCCGACCAAGGCTATAGAATCTAATCTGTCCTGCTATGGAAGGAAAAGAGATGGATTAATACCCTTTGGAAGTGAATGTAACAATTCAACTGGAATTCGAATTTGACTTTCCAATTTCTCATTTCAAGGAGATAACCATTGCACCACAACGTAAACATTTCTTTTAATGATAGTCCGTTATTTAATCGGGTTATGGATCGAGCATCTGAGCAATGATAATGTTTTCTAAAGGATGGAAATATAAAGGAAACTAATACTGAGCATCAGGAAAAGACACTTGAAGTTCCTGGGACATACAATGAGGAAAGAGGGTTTGGAGAACCTGATACTAACAGGCCAGATAGAGGGGAAACGAGACACTGGAACGCAACGGATAACATATTTGTGGGCCTGAGCAGGTGGATGACAGAACTGATGTTGCGTGGTGTAACTGAAGGAAGTGTTCTAAGAGCCACCAGGGATAGGGAAACGTGGAAGGCCATGATCACCTACGCCCTGAAAGGACAAGGCACAAAGAAGAAGAAGAAGAAGAAGAACAACAACAACAACAACAACTTAAGAGACTTGAGTTCTTTCATTGATCTAGTATTTTTGAGACTCTTCTATATTTAGTAGTGGGGCAAGATGGGCCATAGTTCATTTTACAGAATGACTGCAGAATACAAACAATAATTGTCTTATAAACATGGACTTTAGTTAAAAGTTTCTTGGTTGTGTCTGGTACCACTCGAAAAACGTCTTTTTCCAGATTCCCTCCATTTATCATGGCACCACTAACGTTGAAGAGACATAACTTTACAACTAACCCAAAATAGTTCCCCGCTTTCCCCTGCTGTATTCTAAGTACTGTTCTTTCCAGAAAAAATTTTGACATCAGTCAAGACATTGTAGCTATAAGAAAATGATTAATGGTTCTTGATTCGGCCTTGTGTCATACATAACCAAACTCCCTCCAGATTACAAGTTTTATTCAGAATTATTAGAAGGTTATCCTCAGAAGGTTGGTTGGAATATGTGAATTTAGCGTGGAAGAGTGGATAGAATAAAAATATTCATTTTTCATGTTAGAATATAAATTTATTAAAAGAAATGAATAACAAGAATAGGTAGTAGTTTAAAATTCAATGAGAAACAAGTAATGAGTTAAGGGTATCAAGTGTTGTAGAAATGTTCGTAGTAGTAATATGCTGGAAAGAGTTTATGCGTACGTACGTATGTATAAACGTTCGTTTGGTAGGAATGTCTTTGAATGGAGAAGAAATAAAAAAATCAGCACACGGAACAGAAGGAGAAAAAGGACAATATGCGACGCGAGCTACGGGTCGTAGTTGAAGTTTCTCTTTTGCATCTTAGTTGTTACATCTCGCTGCTCTCATTTGACTGACTAGCGCTGATCTGATCAAAGCCTTTATAGTCATTCATATTTTTGCACTGGATCGCTAAGTCCCTTTAGCCTTGAAAATTGCTTCCATTGGTCAGAAAATTAATTTAACATCTACTTGCAAAATCCCGTTTCGATTTTTTCTTCAAACATATGGTCAATCATTTTTCTATTTGGGAAAAACCAGGATTACACACGTCATTGTGAATTTTTGTAAAGCTGAAGAAGGTTGATTTTAGTTCTTAATTTCCTATCTACTACAACATCAGATCCGTCTAATAGCTTTTCATTCATACCCGTCTAATAGCTTTTCATTCATACCCGTCTAATAGCTTTTCATTCATACCCGTCTAATAGCTTTTCATACCCATCTAATAGCTTTTCATTCATACCCGTCTAATAGCTTTTCATTCATACCCGTCTAATAGCTTTTCATACCCGTCTAATAGCTTTTCATTCATACCCGTCTAATAGCTTTTCATTCATACCCGTCTAATAGCTTTTCATTCATACCCGTCTAATAGCTTTTCATTCATACCCGTCTAATAGCTTTTCATACCCGTCTAATAGCTTTTCATTCATACCCGTCTAATAGCTTTTCATTCATACCCGTCTAATAGCTTTTCATTCATACCCAAAATTTACTGTTGAGAAACCAGTTTTCAGATACTTCTTTGTGATGTTTACTTAAAAGTTTGTAATTTGCTGGCTTTAATGTCTATAGACAATGTCTTTAATATGACGCAGTTTTCTTTGTTTACATTTGTAACAGCAGATTCTTCAAATATTTTCTTGCCGGTCAATCCACTTTTTGTGTTTATTATCTTTTTTTTATTTTATTTTATTTTATTTTTGCCAGATCATTTTTGCGATTTAAAGCCTGTTTTGGCCTGATCTTATCTTGTGACATTTTTCAATCACTTTTTGGTTTTCTCTGTTCTCTATACAATCAGGCAGTTAAAGTGCCATACGTGATACACGCTTGGGCGATCATGTCTCGAAAGAGATGCCATACGTGATACACGCTTGGGCG
>JBBBDQ010000653.1:3540000-3602500 GCA_037127315.1 Ascarosepion bandense
CTGAAGAGTAAATAGATAGATTACTTCAACCGTTACTATAATGAATATTCGTATTTGAAACAGACGCCCCATTTTTATTTTAATCGTTTGCTATAACTCTGTTGCCAAGTGCATTTGAGAAATCTTAATAAAATAAAGGTACTCTCTGGCAGGGATCGAACTTATTCCCCTTCTATCGAGAAAACTACTGTTTGATCTGTTGTGCTGTACCGCTTGCTTCCAAATTCAAAATGGCTGAAGAGTGCGTCCAAATTCAAAATGGCTGCAGAGTGTGTCCAAATTCAAAATGGCTGCAGAGTGCGTCCAAATTCAAAATGGCTGCAGAGTGTGTCCAAATTCAAAATGGCTGCAGAGTGCGTCCAAATTCAAAATGGCTGCAGAGTGTGTCCAAATTCAAAATGGCTGCAGATTGCGTCCAAATTCAACAAAGTCCTAATGTCTCTTTTAAAGGAAAGTACCGTTTTTCATTCACATCTCAGCCAGTTTATTTTCTATCCTCATTTTGTACCAATAAATTAATATTGTCTCTTCCTGATTCTAAATATATCAGTCAGTTAAATGCAATACGTGATACACGCTTGGGCGATCATGTCTCGAAAGAGACATGACTGACTGGGCAGAAAATTATCCTGCAGTAGGTTGCCATTGCTTTCTGCGGTAGAGTGGTTGCCAGCCAAGCTTATAGAACCCAATCCGTCCTGTTATTTAACCCATAACTGAAGGGAAGAGACGGATTAATACTTTTCCCAAGGGTATCTGCGCGTAAGTGAAGGCAACGAATTTAACTGGAATTCGAACTCGTCTCTCCGATTTCTCGTTCCGAGCCGATATCCACAAACACACATCTAAATATATATGTGTCCTTTTTGTTTCCATTCTCTCAAAAACGTCCTCGTTACTCATGTTTTTAGTCGCTGGTATTCTGTTTTGGGGTTCCCCCTTTTCATAAAGATGAACCCGTCCAGAGTATACTTATACTACTGCTATAGAAGTGAGACTAGGGAATACCGCCAATAGTTCATAGTAGCTCTGTACTCCCCTCATCGAGAAGATTATTCCACTGTACCCGTCAGCTTCCGACGCGGACATACTCAATATACTACGGCTTCACCTCCAGAGACTTGTACATATACTTTTTACTAACCCGCATTCCTGGACTACTAATCTCGATTCAAGTCTGTATCCTTACGTTAATACACTTATTTTCTATCTCAACTACTGGTCGTTGTTCATTTATTTGTGCGGACACCATTCCCGGATCCGCAACATATTCCAAGCATCCTTCTGTAGAACCATTTCCTTGTTTCGACTCTCTTGCATCTGTGAGAAGAATGTCTATTAATTATGGATATATGGAAGGACCGATATTACATGACATTTCTCTGTTTCTAATTGTTGCCCTTTTTCTCTTTACTATGCTTAACTTCTGAAAGGTATTTTTCGTTATTCCAATGATCTTTTGAATATTGGTGCCTTAGCTTTTAGTCTCTGTTAATCGTTTCTCATTAACTTTTGTAATTGCTTGATAAAGAATTGGACTTAAACCCAGATAGTTCCATTCTATTTTATTTGTCTTGCTGACGCTAGCCCCGTACAAGACCCAAGAACCAAGTCAGAGGGTTACTGAATGTGAAGCTATAGAGAGATGTTTAATGCTTATTGATTCGGCCTTGTGTTATACATAACCGAACTCCCTGCAGCTTACTATTTATCCTTACCGGGTCAATGATTTCCAGTTAACCTTAAGCTGCAAAAATTTAAATGCAATGCCAATCGCTATCTACTGTCCTCCTTATTATTCTTGGCTCTTCCCGTTCATTATCTATGTTTCTGTCTCTAATTCTTTCACACCTTGTAACTCCTCGTGTCTTAGTCGCTTTACTGCCTTGAATGAGGTGATATGGATAAAAAAAATTTAAATGCAAGGTCAATCGCTATCTTCTGTTCTCCTGATTACTCTTTGCTCTTCCCGTTCATTATGTATGTTTCTGTCTCTAATTCTTTCACACCTTGTAACTCCTTGTGTCTTAGTCGCTTTACTGCCTTGAATGGGGTGATATGGATAAAAAAAAATTTCAATGCAAGGTCAATCGCTATCTTCTGTCCTCCTGATTACTCTTTGCTCTTCCCGTTCATTATGTATGTTTCTGTCTCTAATTCTTTCACACCTTGTAACTCCTTGTGTCTTAGTCGCTTTACTGCCTTGAATTGGATGATATGGATAAAAAAAATTTCAATGCAATGTCAATCGCTATCTTCTGTCCTCCTCATTACTCTTTGCTCTTCCTGTTCATTATGTATGTTTCTGTCTCTAATTCTTTCACACCTTTTAACTCCTTGTGTCTTAGTCGCTTTACTGCCTTGAATTGGATGATATGGATAAAAAAAATTTAAATGCAATGTCAATCGCTATCTTCTGTCCTCCTGATTACTCTTTGCTCTTCCTGTTCATTATGCATGTTTCTGTCTCTAATTCTTTCACACCTTTTAACTCCTTGTGTCTTAGTCGCTTTACTGCCTTGAATGGGGTGATATGGATAAAAAAAATTTCAATGCAAGGTCAATCGCTATCTTCTGTCCTCCTCATTACTCTTTGCTCTTCCCGTTCATTATGTATGTTTCTGTCTCTAATTCTTTCACACCTTTTAACTCCTTGTGTCTTAGTCGCTTTACTGCCTTGAATGGGGTGATATGGATAAAAAAAAATTTCAATGCAAGGTCAATCGCTAACTTCTGTCCTCCTGATTACTCGTTGCTCTTCCCGTTCATTATGTATGTTTCTGTCTCTAATTCTTTCACACCTTGTAACTCCTTGTGTCTTAGTCGCTTTACTGCCTTGAATGGGGTGATATGCATTAAAAAAAATTTCAATGCAAGGTCAATCGCTATCTTCTGTCCTCCTGATTACTCGTTGCTCTTCCCGTTCATTATGTATGTTTCTGTCTCTAATTCTTTCACACCTTGTAACTCCTTGTGTCTTAGTCGCTTTACTGCCTTGAATGGGGTGATATGGATAAAAAAAAATTTCAATGCAAGGTCAATCGCTATCTTCTGTCCTCCTGATTACTCTTTGCTCTTCCCGTTCATTATGTATGTTTCTGTCTCTAATTCTTTCACACCTTGTAACTCCTTGTGTCTTAGTCGCTTTACTGCCTTGAATGGGGTGATATGGATAAAAAAAATTTCAATGCAAGGTCAATCGCTATCTTCTGTCCTCCTCATTACTCGTTGCTCTTCCCGTTCATTATGTATGTTTCTGTCTCTAATTCTTTCACACCTTGTAACTCCTTGTGTCTTAGTCGCTTTACTGCCTTGAATTGGATGATATGGATAAAAAAATTTAAATTCAATGTCAATCGCTATCTTCTGTCCTCCTGATTACTCTTTGCTCTTCCTGTTCATTATGTATGTTTCTGTCTCTAATTCTTTCACACCTTTTAACTCCTTGTGTCTTAGTCGCTTTACTGCCTTGAATGGGGTGATATGGATAAAAAAAATTTCAATGCAAGGTCAATCGCTATCTTCTGTCCTCCTCATTACTCTTTGCTCTTCCCGTTCATTATGTATGTTTCTGTCTCTAATTCTTTCACACCTTGTAACTCCTTGTGTCTTAGTCGCTTTACTGCCTTGAATGGGGTGATATGGATAAAAAAAAATTTCAATGCAAGGTCAATCGCTATCTTCTGTCCTCCTCATTACTCTTTGCTCTTCCCGTTCATTATGTATGTTTCTGTCTCTAATTCTTTCACACCTTGTAACTCCTTGTGTCTTAGCCGCTTTACTGCCTTGAATGGGGTGATATGGATAAAAAAAAATTTCAATGCAAGGTCAATCGCTATCTTCTGTCCTCCTGATTACTCTTTGCTCTTCCCGTTCATTATGTATGTTTCTGTCTCTAATTCTTTCACACCTTGTAACTCCTTGTGTCTTAGTCACTTTACTGCCTTGAATTGGATGATATGGATAAAAAAATTTAAATGCAATGTCAATCGCTATCTTCTGTCCTCCTGATTACTCTTTGCTCTTCCCGCTCATTATTAATATTTATGTCCCTAATTCTTTCACACCTTGTAACTCCTTGTGTCTTAGTCGCTTTACTGCCTTGAATGGAGTGATATGCATTAAAAAAAAATTTCAATGCAATGTCAATCGCTATCTTCTGTCCTCCTGATTACTCGTTGCTCTTCTCGCTCATTATCTATGTTTCTCTTCCGAATTGTTCCACATCTCTTTTTCTTTTCGTGGCTTTATGGAATGATACAACAGGACAGATTGCGTTATATAGCCTTGGTTGGCAACCTGTCTACCGCAGAAAGTAATGGCAATCCACTGCAGGAAAATCTTCTACCCAATTAAGCATGCTTCTTTCGAGACATGATCGCCCAAGCATATATCACGTATGGCACTTAAATGACTGATGAAATGACACCGATTAAAAAGAATGTGTTCCACTTTAAGTCCCAGTAAAAAGTTATTTATATAGTGACACTATTAGCAATGCTGTTTCAATTGTATACATTCTCCCAGTAGTATTTGCACTAATTCCTGACCACTGACAGTCATTTTCATTTTAATAAACAAACAACTCTAGATAAAATAGCTTGGCGAATAGAACAGTTATTGTCCTTATAATTCTTTAATCTCTTCAAGCTCGAAGATGAAGGAAAAACTTGAAGCAGCTGAAATGTGGTTCTACAGAAGGATCCCGCGAATATCATGCACTGAGCATGTGGGCAATGGCGAGGTCTTTACTTTTAATTTACTACCTTGTTTATTTCTTGCATTTTTTTTTCTCAGTCTGCTGACAAAATATCTTATCTTCTTAAGATTATGGCCACTGATAATATACCCTAGCAAGACATCTAGTTCTTTAAGTACAGTTTCGCTATCTAGGTCTTACCCGGTGAGAAACCGCAGATATGTCTTTCGTAGTTTTATTACTAAACTTTGTTCTAAAAACATCGACTGTAATAGTCGACTACCGAAAAGCGAACTCAATGTACTTACGACTGAGCTTGGCCTCTATTTTCAGCCCTACTAATATCTAATATTTCTCCCTATTTCTGCAGTTACATATGTATAATATTTAAAAACAATCAATAAAACAAGGACAGAGAAAATATATGAAAGAATCACAAAATAATGTTTAATCATCAAAGCGTCAAAATATAAAGTTTTCTTTGCTTAAAATTGAAGGTGTTCGCTATCATCTTCTCGCGTTTTGCGTTGTATAATTAATAACAGTGCGTCAAAACGTAATCTGACCATCTTGAGGCAATGACGAAAGTGGACGACGATTGGTTGGTGGATAGCCAAATTGGAAGCTGAGGAGACGGCAACGGCATGGATTATAATCTGAAAGGCTTTAATCAAATTCCAGCAAGTAACTCCAAGGAAATGCCGGTCTCTTCCAAACCATTACTGTGCCACGCCTTTCCTTATACGTCTAAATATGACAAGGTGATTTGTTTACGCTCTCTTTTATTTTATTTGGTTGAGGGGTGGAGAAGAGAGAGAGAGAGAGAAACGTAGAAAATACCCTAACATACGTATAAGAGAGAGAGAGAGAGAGAGAAACGTAGAAAATACCCTAACATACGTATAAACCAAAAAGGTTATAGGAACACGTATACACATAGCTAGCTAGCTAGATTGAGAGATAGATATGAACAAACTTAGATAGATAGATAGATAGATAGATAGATAGATAGATAGATAGAAAGATAGATAGATAGATAGATAGATAGATAGATAGATAGATAGATAAGGAACTGACTTAGATAGATAGATAGATAGATAGATAGATAGATAGATAGATAGATAGATAGATAAGGAACTGACTAGATAGATAGATAGATAGATAGATAGATAGATAGATAGATAGATAGATAGATAGATAGATAAGGAACTGACTTAGATAGATAGATAGATAGATAGATAGATAGATAGATAGATAGATAGATAGATAAGGAACTGACTTAGATAGATAGATAGATAGATAGATAGATAGATAGATAGATAGATAGATAGATAGGGAACTGACATAGATAGATAGATAGATAGATAGATAGATAGATAGATAGATAGATAGATAGATAGATAGATAGATAGATAAGACAAGGAAGACAGATAGATAGATAGATAGATAGATAGATAGATAGATAGATAGATAGATAGATAGATAGATAGATAAGAACTGACATAGATAGATAGATAGATAGATAGATAGATAGATAGATAGATAGATAAGGAACTGACATAGATAGATAGATAGATAGATAGATAGATAGATAGATAGATAGATAGATAAGGAACTGACATAGATAGATAGATAGATAGATAGATAGATAGATAGATAGATAAGGAACTGACATAGATAGATAGATAGATAGATAGATAGATAGATAGATAGATAGATAGATAGATAGATAGATAAGAACTGACTTAGATAGATAGATAGATAGATAGATAGATAGATAGATAGATAGATAGATAGATAGAAAATAATAAATATGCAAAGAGAGAGATTTAGAGAAGAAAGAAACAAAGAAAAAAGAGAAGAAAGGAACTGATACAGAGAATGTTAGGAAGATGACAATGGTGGAATAAAATAGTAGAACCGACATAAAGAAGAGAAAGACAAGTTAGATAACGAAAGCAGGAGTAGATGTGATTGTGAAACGGGACGGAATGGAAGAGAAAGAGTAAGAAATGGTATATAGAGATAGTGACATAGACAAGTGACAGAAAGACATAGGTGGGAATATAGTAGAGAAAGAAAGGATACCACCGTGAGGAAAAGGAAAGAAAGAAAGAAAGAAAGAAAGAAAGAACATATAAAAAGAAAGCCAAAACGAAAGAAAACAAAAATATGTTAATAAAGAAGTTATAAAAGAAGGAAAGAAAAAGGATAGAGGTAAGAAGAAGAAAAGAAAGATATTCAAAAGGTCAGCTAAGAAAAAAAAAACAGAATTTAAAAGAAAATAAATTAAAAAAAGAAAAAGAAAAAGAAAACGAAAAGGTATCTAAAAGTTCATAACAGAAAGAAAGAAAGAAAGAAAGAAAGAAAGAAAGAAAGAAAGAAAGAATATCATTTAAATAAATCGAACTGCATAATATAGCCTGGATGTGAAAGAAAGAAAGAAAGAAAGAAAGAAAGAAAGAAAGAATATCATTTAAATAAATCGAACTACATAATATAGCCTGGATGTGAAAGAAAGAAAGAAAGAAAGAAATTTAATTGGACAAAATAAAGAAAAATGTTGACTTGGCCATAAAGGCTATCTTTTCACTTACTAAATTATAACAGAAATAGAAAGGAAATAACAGATGAAAGCGGGAGAATATATATATATATATATATATATATATATATATATATATATATGTGTGTGTGTGTGTGTGTGTGTGTGTGTGTGTGTGTGTGTGTGTGTGTAAGAATTTGGTATCGAACGAGAAAGAAATGCGGACATCGATCTGGTCGTTTCAATAACCAAATTATAGGCTTTTTTATCTCCTGGTCGCCAAACAAACAAATTGATGGCCTTTAATAAATGAACCTCCGTTTGATTTGGTCCCTGTCAGTAATCATAAGACATTGCCTTGACTATTCATTTTTTGACCTATCATCATTAACATCATAATTACTTACTGATTGGACGCTTATCAAACAAAAAAAAAACAAAAAAACACTCGATAATCATAATACCAGCCCAAATCCTCCTTTCAAACCCTGCCTCCACCAAATCTTTCTCCTCACACTCCGTCCCTAACCTCAGCGACCACAATAATTTTTGAGTTTGAAAATGATGTTAATACCGTCAGCAAATAAGCCACAGTGAATTTGTTTCTCACGAGGTGATTTGCATATGTGTCCATCTTCTAAAATAAGCATAGTTTAATAATTGCCAATATCAGCTAGATAAAACCTCAAAATGTGGGTTGCTAGATAAAACCTCAAAATGTGGGTTGCAGAATAGTAATCTAACTCAATACAATCAAAATAAAAATATCAGTTTTTGTCCCAGGTTGTCGTTGTCTTAATGGTACGACTGATGAAATACAACTGTTTAGATTTTAGTTAATAAGAGATTAAACGAGTTGTAACGTTTTTGTCTTTCATTCAATTTGATCATTTTTGTTCGCTCACGTTTCACGTTTATTTATTTTATATTTTTTTTACACCAAACTGGCATTATCTTTTTTGACTGACAAACAACTCCTCCTTCTTATTTCGAAGATGTATGACCGAATAACACATCCTACTTTTTTTTTTCTTGCGCAGAATTTTCATTCTCAGACTCTCTGCTCGATGGTAGAGAGTAACTCAGTCGAGACTTCGCCGAAGAATAGAGTCACGTCTGGGAAAGATTAGACAATTTATTTTTGACCGAGCTATATGGCTCGGATTCCCCACGTTAAAAAGGCCTTGTGCCACATTCCGCCTCGGTAGGGAGGTAAATAAATATCGTTCGGCATTGTGCATCAACCCGAACTAACCTCTGCAGACTTCAAGCGAAGAAGAAACCAGACGTGGCTCAGCCAAAGGTTAGAGTCTCGTCTTGGGAAAATTAGACTAGCTGCCTTACCCTGCCATATGCAGGGTCTATGGGAAGTATTTGCCCGGGCTTTAAAGCTTGGATTCACCACAATATAAAGGCCTTGTGCCACATTCCGCCTCGGCGGGGGAGGCAGACAAATATTATCCTTCGATTTTTCTTTATACGTCGTGTCATTTTAGGACGTAGGCGATCATGGACTTTCACTTGTCGCTCTTACTACTTTTCCTTTTGGTATCTCACCGAAACCCCAATTCACCATCCTTCTGCTCAAGATTATCAAATATGTCGCCCCTGCTTTCCTTCTATTCGCCTTGTGAGTTTTAGATTCTTCAAGCCTTCCTTCCTCATTACGTGTCCTTTCCGTTTGCATCCTCACATGTTCGGTCCATGGTATCCTCAGCATCTTTCTGTATAACCACATTTCTGTTGCTTCGATTCTCCCCATCTTTAAGGAGATTGTCCGGCATTCGGTATCATATAGGATGACAGATATCACATAACAGTCCAGTACACTTTTCGTTGTTTCTCTTGCTTCAAGTCTCTTCTTCATCTCTGAAGAGACTGTTCAGTATTCGCTTCCATACAGGAGGACAGATATCACATAACAGTTCAGTACCCTTTTCTATGTTTCTCTTGCTTCAAGTCATTTCTTCATCTCTAAGGAGATTGTCCATCATTCGCTTCCATACAGGAGGACAAATATCACGTAACAGTCCAGTACTCTTTTCGTTGTTTCTCTTGCTTCAAGTCTCTTCTTCATCTTTGAGGAGATTGTTCAGCATTCGCTTCATTACAGGAAGTCAGATATCACGTAACAGTTCAGTACTTTTTTCTTTGTTTCGGTTGTTTCAAGTCTCTTCTTCATCTTTGAGGAGATTGTCCAGCATTCACTGCCATACAGGATGACATAATATCACATAATAGTCCAGTACTCTTTTCTTTGCTGTCGGAAAAATCTTCCTGTCTCTCAATACCCTGCTTAGCTTTTAAAATCAGCTTAGCTTCGGATCTCAGTGTTCTACTTTCGATCCTTTGTCAGAATACTTCCCTGGTATTTAAATGTCTGCCCCTGTTTTTGCTGATTGACTTGAATCTGCTAATGTGGTCAGCGAGTCGCTCTTTCATATATATATAGGTACGTTTTCTATTTCTCCTTATGATGCCTGCTTTAATTGGAGTAAGTTTATTATTGACTCGTACTTTATGAAAGTTATGGGTTGAATTGCAAAACAGATCCGATTCTATAGCCTTGGATGGCAACAAGGCTACCGCAGAAAGAAACGAAAAACTTCTGACCAGACATTCATGGATCAAAAGAGACATGATCGCCCAAGCGTGTATCACGTATGGCATTTAACTGACAGACTGATACATGAGTTTTAAGTAGAGGGGGTGGTTGATATATGGGAAAAGGCTCGGATTTTTAATTTATAAAAATGTGTTATTAAATTCAGTAAGGTTATACTTTATTTTAAAATACTCGGAACATAAATTAATGGGGTGGATGATCGATTGCACAACATTTAAATGAACATTCCAGTTCACATTCTCGAGAGAATTAGAAAGTATTAATTGACAATACATGTAAACTGCAACATTAAAACAATGCACAAAAGCTTCAAATTCCCGAAAACATCTTTATCAAATATGTCCTTAACTGACTAAATTTATGAATCCAAACAAAGCACATAAGACTTGCTTGCTATAAACATGTAATCGGGAAGACAATAATAGACATGATGAAAACATTCGTCGCTTTATGATATATATATCTAAACTTATTTATAAATGGAACTTTGTCTGTGTGTGTGTGTGTCCGTTACCTACAGACTCCGAAACGGCTGAATCGATTTTCTTGAAAATATAGACAGTTGTACTATAAGCGTCTGCGAGCGTTCTTAGCTACGTTTTGTGTCGAGATACCCCCGATAAATATCGAAAATGGATAATCGAAAAAATCGGGTTATAGAAAGAGTGGTCCGATTTTAATCAAATTTGATACACTCATAGACAAAGACATAAGAAACGATATTCAGAAGTTTCAAGGTTGTAGTTCTTACAATAGTGCAGAAAATCGATAATATATATATATATATATATATATATATATATATATAAGGCAAGATGTTTGTGTGTGTGTGTGTGTCTGTTTATCTGCCTGTATGTCTGTATTTTTTTCAGCCCTTTTATTTTAGTTTTTGCTTTGAGTTTGGCTCTAAGTAGGTATAATTGTAGTTCTTAGTCTCAGCCATGATACCATTTACTCAGAGGACTTATTTAGCCTTCAAAATTCAGTTTACGACAAAAAAACTTATTTGATATCGATACCAGGAAATCAAAATTTGACTTACATCCATTCATTTTTCTTTCAGTCTACGGTTTCACTTTAACTGGAAACAACTATTGCTTTTTAGTCTTTCGTGCCAACGTCCAAAGAGTCTGAACTCCAGGACCATGGATTAGTTTTAATTCTTTCATTACACCCGAGCAACGCCGGGCTATACTGCTAGTATATATATATAAAGAAGACCATAAAAAACTTGTGGTATATTGATAGACACATTTGTCCTTTTATACATCTATGAAAGGTTAACTTATTCTTAAATGATATAAGTCAACTTAGAATGGGAATCAAGATTCGCTGGAAAAAATATTTTATCAAAAAATCTAACTTGTTTTCTTTCGGCTGACAATCCGATAACAACAATCTTGTTATGCTGTGTCAGAATTGCTGTATCAACCTGCCGGTTAAATATAAGATTTTCTTTTAGAAAGGATTATCCTATTCCTTAATCCCTGAATCATGTTCGGTCATTTACAAATCATAAATAACTTCTTATCTTCTTCCTTAACCCTCTCTCTCTTTACACACACACACACACATACACACGCATATATATATATATATATATATATATATATATATATATGGATATCAATAAATATACATATGGATATACACGCACATATATAAATATTTTTCTGGTGTTAATAAAACAGTACTCGATTTAATATAACATAGACACGAAGTATATAATATGCAGTATGTGAGATTCATAATGTACACCTGATGATTGCACAGTGTACAAAACTCCGAGTCGTGCAAAAAACGTAGGATAACATATATATATATACGCTTTCGCGCCCCCCATCGAGCACTATAGAGGAATGGTAGATTTTATAAAAACAGTAGCTACTCACGTATTTTCGCGTTGTTCAGTCAGTAACGAATTTGAACATACTCGCTACTGTTAGTCCGCCTTTCTCTAACGAGCGCCATAGCTCAGAGGTAGAATCCCCAACTGATGTCAATATAAGTAGGGAATGTTAAAATCAAACAGGTATGAAAATTTAAATATCTAGGAAGTGTTCTAACAGAAGACGGAAAGTGCGACAGAGATCTGAAGGCGAATTGGCATGGCGAAGGACGTGTTCCAGAAGCTGAGTAAAGTATTATAACACAAGAAACTTTCACTAGAAACAAAGAAGATGGTTCTAGATTGCTTTTTGATGTCAGTTCTTCAATATGGTAGTGAATGTTGGACAATATCATCAAAGATGAAGGAAAAACTTTAAGCAACTGAAATGAGGTTCTACAGAAGGATGCTGCAGATATCATGGATCTAGCATGTGAGCAATGATGAGGTCTTGGAAATGGTGGAAGCAAAAAGGAAGTTAATACTGAGCATCAAGAAGAGACAGCTGAAGTTCTTGGAATGAGGAAGATTAATTTTTTTTTAACCATATCACCCCGAGCAAGGCAGTAACGCCACTGATGTGCAGGGGGCTACGTAAGAGTGACAAGATTGGAAAAGAGAAAACCGGAATCCACATACTAAGCAGGGAACAAGGAATGAGCCTCTTCACCTGTTCAATAGACGTGGGTGGAGTGTGAACCGGGCCATAGTTTAGTCTATCTACTCCAATTGAAAAAAAAATGAAAAGAAGTGAAAAGATTGGAAAAGAGAAAACCGGAAACCACATCCTAAACAGGAAACAAGGGATGAGCCTCTTCACCTGATCAATAGACGTGGGTGGAGTGTGAAACGGGCGATAGTTTAGTCTATCTACTCCAATGAATTAGGAAAGGGACTGAATAGTTGTCCTCTGTGTTTTGTTTTTAAACCCAATTTTGTGAAACATTTAAGCGTGAACATTATCTGTAGATTATTGATATTTTTTAAAATGTTTTGGGGTCAATAGGGTGGCAGCCATTGAAATTTAAGTAGTAAAAACTATCTGTGGGTTTGGTGTATAGTGTAGTAGAGATACCGTTATTATTTAAACATACTAGTAGATCCAGAAACAGATTAAAAGTGGTGAAATATTCCATTGTGAATTTGATGGCGCAGTGGAAATTGTTGAGATGTTTTTAAGTCTTGTTCTCTCCATGTGTTCATATAAATAAAATATTATCTATGTACCTGTGGTGATGTAGGAGTGTTAAGTTAAATCTACTCAACATATCTCGTATAGCTGGGAGACATTTTCGTTCTCATCGCATTAACGCTGACCTGAAGAAAATGTTGCCCGTTGAACTCGAAATTGTTGTGCGTAACTAAGAATTGTAGTCGCAAACATTAGTAGGTTCTTGGTGACGAACGCGTATAAGTCACAAATTTCGATTTGGATTAACATAATTCGCCAATATTGCAGTAACCAGATATGTTTTTATTAAATTTTAAATAATGTAACGGTTACTGAGTATCAGGAAGAGACAACTAAAGTTCCTGGGGCATGCAATGAGGAAGGAGGGCTTGGAGAACCTGTTACTAACAGGCCAGTTAGAGGGAAAAAGAGACAGAGGAAAGCAGCGGATAACATATTTGAAGGACCTGATCAGGTGGATGACGGAGCGAGGGCTGCATTTTGCAACATGAGAAAGCGTGCTAAGAGCCACCAGGGACAGGAAGATGTGGAAAGCCATGATCGCCTACGTCCTGAAAAGACATGGCACATAAAAGAGAAGAACGGTTAGTCTATACTAAGAACTTGAAGATTGTACTGTGTATCTAATTCCGAGTCGTGTTAACAGTGAAGGATAACATGCATATTTATTAAGAGATAATAGCTCTGTCTTATTAGATCGAGCACTATTTTATTAAAATTATCACTATATCTGCGATCTAGTGGGCGTGTATAATAATAATATACACGATAAAAAGTCTGCCCACGTCTACCGAGCGCCCGTAGCTCAGAGGTAGAATCACCGACTGACGCCAATTCGGTCGGGTTTCAATCCTCGGTAAAAAGAAATCGGCTGTCTAACCGTACTGATGAGCTGTGATACAGCGAAACAGATCTGTCTGCGGATGACTTTATATATAAGCAGTAATCTAACTGATGGAATAGTATTGACTAAGTTTAATACTGAATCTTCTGGTTAGGGTCAGGGTGAAAATAAGCAGGCAGACTAGCGCAATACAGTCTTCCAAAATTGGAGTGGATGTGTTAACCTGCTTGCAGAATCAGTATTTGATTTCTCTGGACGTTAATTTTTATTTATTTATCTTTCTTTTTATGGATATTACAAAGAAGCAATCTTCTGAACTCAAGAAAAGATGACAGATTTTGTCGAAACTCCCCGACAAAAAAAATAACGGTTAAGTTTAATTGGAAAATGTAAATATTTCTTTCAAAGTAATTATGATAACTGAATATAATTTGCAAATATTATTTTATTTCATTTTTTATATATATTACAATTATGCCCGTGCCGTCAAAATGATGTGTGAGGGCATATATATATATATATATATATAAACTTATTTATAAATGGAACTTTGTCTCTGGGTGTGTATGTGTGTGTGTCCGTGTGTGTGTGTGTCCGTTACCTATAGACTCCGAAACGGCTAAATCGATTTTCTTGAAAATTTACGCAGTTGTACTATAAGCGTCTGCGAGTGTTCTAAGCTAAGTTTTGTGTCGAGGTACCCCAGATAAATATCGAAAATCGATAATCGAAAAAATTGGGTTATAGAAGGAGTGGTCCGATTTTAATCAAATTTGATACACTCATAGACAAACTTGCAATTCTTACTATAGTGCAGAAAATCGATAATATATGTATAAAAGCTTTCATTACACCCGAGCAACGCCGGGCTATACTGCTAGGATATATATATATATATATATATATATTTTTCTAAACATATACTGTTAAATACCAAAGACAATGCATGTCTATTATGTTTAATCATGAGCTGTTCTAAACATTGTATTTTGGCTTTAATTTCAGGTGAAAATAAAGACAAAAATTCTCCAATATTTGGATAATTTTTATTAAGTTGGTTCTAAACTTTCGGCTCACATGAGCCATCTTCAGAGAGGTTACAAGGACGTTAACATAAAAACATCCACTATCAGCGACGATTTTAGCTTGTGTTGACATAAAACTTTGCTAGGCAACGATAACAATTACCAAAATATCAAATGCAGTTCGTAAATTTGTAATGCGCTTCTATGACGTCACACCACGTGAGAACTCGAAATTATAGCAGAACCATATATTTAAATGCAATGTAATGTGTTATGATCAGATTTTATTAAGTGTGGGTTATTTGAATTTAATGTAGGTGGCCTCCAATATCTGAAGGTTCTTTTTCCTGTGTGTATGTGTGAGGGTTATTGTGTTGCTGACTAACGTCTGTCTGATATTACCTACATTGATTGATATATATATATATATATATATATATAATTATGTATCAATATTGTAATTTTTTTTTCTTCATTTAATGATAATGCTATTAATGCATCTTTTTTTCTCGCACTTCCCGCCTGTGGAATTCCCTTCCATTTACTTGCTTTCCTGACAGCTACAATCTCAAAGAATTTAAATGTAAAGTCAATAGTCATCTCCTATCTCACAAACCTGCATTCTCTATCTCTCTCTCTCTCCGTCTCTCATGCACTTTTCTCCGTCCACTCTACACTCATCAGTATTTTCATCCTTCTCTTACCCACTTTCTGACACCCCCCTATAGCCTGTCACTCTTTCTCATAACTTTCCTTCCATGTAACCCCCTGCAAAACAGTGGCAGTAAAATGCCTTGCTTGGGGCGATATGATTATAAAAAACTGTAAAGTCAATAGTTATCTCCTATCTCACTAACCTGCATCCTCTCTCTCTCTCTCTCTCTCTCTCTCTCTCTCTCATGCTCCCTTCTCCATCCACTCAACTCTCATCAGTATTCTCATCCTTCTCTTACCCACTTTCTGACACCTGCCCTATAACCTGTCACTCTTTCTCATAACTTTCCTTCCATGTAACCCCCTGCAAACAGTGGCAGTAAAATGCCTTACTTGGGGCGATATGTTTACAAAAATACAGTAATACTAACATCTTTTGCCAACGCGAATAAATGTTTTTTTCCTGCAGTGAAAGATTAATTGCATATCCTAACGCTTTAGATAAACGTCATGGGCTTTAGATAATGTCAGGTTGTAAACACGCAAAACTATTTTCTACGACTATATGAACCCGGATGAGAGAAGCTAATATATATTTTCTTTCTCTTCTTTCCCTCTGTCTCAGTTACTCTACTCTTACTCTGTTCCTCTCCTCTTATTTTATTTCCCATTAAAAGCTTATACAAGTTGACAGTGAGATCAACACCCAATAGCGACAGTCTGTTTTATGCTTAAACGCAATTTTCATGTCATGTATATTGTGTTTTAACTCGAATATATATGCATGCTGCTCAAAGGTGCATTATGGGTCCTAGGTCTATTGTATTACCCTAGCGGTTGGGTGGTAAGACGGTAACGGTTATTTTTCAAATGATTCTAGAGGCTATGGAGTGGAAATAATTGTTGATCCTAATGCAGTTATAAGTTTCTTTAATTCAGACAATATTCAGGTGTGTTTTTTTTTCATGTCTTATGTCATTTTCTAATTTTCGAATAAGTTATTGCATACCCGAAAAAGAATTGTGTAAAACCTCTCCAAAGTATATTTTTTTCTCTTCAATGTGTGTTTTGGTGCAGTGGAACGATAAATCAGGGAGCCGAGTTCGAATTTCAGTTGAATTCATTGCATTCACTTACGCACAAATACCCTTGGGAAATGTATTAATCCGTCTCTTCCCTCCAGTTATGGATTAAATAATAGAACAGATTTGGTTCTATAGCCTTGGCTGGCAATCAGCCTACTACGGAAAGCAATGGTAACTTACTGCGGGATAATCTTCTGCCTAGTCAGTCATGTCTCTTTCGAGACATGATCGCCCAAGCGTGTTTCACGTATGGCACTTAACTGACTGACTGAATATAATAGTTTAAATAATGATTAAGGCGTCTACTGGTCATAAAGTGGGGGATCAGTTTATTACTTCATAAAAATAGGAAACCGATCCCCCATTAATTACTACTTAATAATATAACACATCTTTTCCGCCTCTAGCTATGAGTCAAATAACAGGACAGATTGGGTTCTATAGCCTTGGTCGGCAACCAGTCTACCGCAGAAAGCAATGGCAACCTACTGCGGGATAATCTTCTGCCCAGTCAGTCATGTCTCTTTCGAGACATGATCGCCCAAGCGTGTATCACGTATGGCACTTAACTGACTAACTGACTTTCGAACGGTATAGTTATTCTAAAAAAAAAACTGAAGGTAGCCAATATTGCAAACAAGATTTTCTTTAACCACATCCTGCCATATTTCTGGTACGTTAGAGATCAAATTAATTAAAAAATATACGCGTATCGTCGACACACCCTTTTCCGGTGCAGTCTCGTTCTCTGAAACCTATTTTAACATGACATTACGTAATTGATACGGGTGTATTTGATATAATTTGAATTATAGCCTCTCCAAAGATACCAGAATTTTTCCAACAAAAGTTGTATCTTTCAATCTTGTGGCCTTCCCATAGGACACAGTTGATTTTTCGGGTGGCTATTGCTGTGACAGTTTTGGCAAAAAAACAAAAAAACGTCTGGACACACCTTCCACTTATGTTGTCGATTTCAAATATGGAGTACCAACTATAATAACATTTGAAAGAATAAAAATCTCGGGTTAAAAATAAATCCATTAAAACTTCTATGTTTACGTTTCGGATACGAAACTGAGCAGTCATAAAGTTTTCGAGAAACATAATTTGAGCGTTGAGGTGCAGTGGATATCGACTCGGAACGACAAAAAAGTTTCTTTACACAGATTTATTGAATGCGCCTACCGATAGGTGTTTATTCAATAACTAGAAATGAGGCATCTGTTTCAAATACGAAGTATCTACCATAAAAATGTTGGATTCAAAATAAATCCATTAATTCTTTAGAAACTGCTTTGTTCACATTTCGGATACCAAACTGAGCGGATATGAAGCATCCGAGAAAATAATTTTAGAGAAGAGGATGAGCTTTCTTTTAAAAAAAGTAAATATAACAACAATTACTTATTGTGAGATTTTTTCAGCCTTACAGCACGCTGGATAAAATTCAGTAAAAAAAGGTGAGGCAGATTCAATCCCTGCCACAGAACACATATCCTTTATTAAGATTCCTCGAATGTGCTGGCCAATAGGCATAATACACTGTTTAATAACTAGAAATGAGGCGTCTATTTCAAATACGAAGTGTCTTCCATAAAAATGTCGGATTCAAAATAAATCCATCAATTCTATACAAACTGCTTTCTTTACATTTCGGATTTCATATCCGAAATGTAAAGAAAGCTTTCGAGAAACAAAATCTAGCGGAGTGGGAGGATGTGCTTTCCTTAAAAAGGAAACTGAATTCTGGGTTGTTCTGATGTTTTCTCTGGCCGAACTGTAAAGCTTATTGGATCAAACTGTGGTTTTCCCTACAAAGGTCGCTAGTTCGGTTCTTCTCGGGAGCATAGTTTTTTTTTTTTTTTTACTAATATTCCTTGACTGTGCATATCGATAGACGTATACATTGTTTAATGTGGAAGTAAAAATGGATAATTTACATTTATTTCAAATACGATTCACTCACTATAATAACGTTTGAAGTAATATATATAGAGAGATCTGTCAACGTCAGCCATGGTTACGCCATCCTGTCGCCTCTAGGTTTTGACTATATTTATAAACGCTCTATCCCTGATATTGACCACTTTAACTAATAAATATAGCATACGTTATATATATATATATATATATATATATATATATATATATATATATATATAACGTATGCTATATATATTAAAAGCAGAAATAGTGGTTGTTCCAACGAGAGAAATTGGTATAGAATAAAAAAGTGTGAGAAGCCGTGAACGATTTGTTTAAAATGAAGATTTATTGTTGCTATTATTATTATTAATATGACTTGCTTTTTGTATGATATATTAAGTGTCCATAATAGTATTTGTGTCGCTGCACGTGTTTCGAACCTAAAGCTGACTCTCTTCAGGCGAATAAACTTGTGACTTCACATATCGAGATCTGTTTGTTTTTTTATGGCCAAGGTATAGGTTATAAATAGTCAAGTGGTTGGCAGGTCAGAAAATTCATGTGCGTGCGTTCGTGCCTGTAGGGTTTTTTTTTTCACAATCCCACATTAAGTTTCTCCTGTCACCTTCGTTGACTCTAAAAAAATTTTCATTGACTTGCGAAATTTGATTTCGTCTTTATACTTCAAAATGTTTTCAGAGGCTACGATTCAGTTCTACTCTACTAGTAATCTAGTTTGTTTTTTGTTTTGTTTTGTTTTTGTGTGTTTTTTGGGATACAATTTGAATTGAGTATGTGTGAATTTTTTGTTTTGTGTTTTTTCGCGTTTAAATTTCATGTGTCTGTGTGTGTCTTAGGTTTTTCATATTGTTTTGTTGAGGGGAGGCATGTATATTTTTATAAATATTTCTTTCTGTATCATGAGTGTGTCACAATCTGCATTTTGGTAGATGGGAATTACTCTGAACTTACTTCTACAGCATTCATGTAAATGTTGAGAGACGTACAATTTCATGTTATTGGCTAGTTTAATGTTGCTTATGTGCAGGGCGACTCTTTTATTCAGGCCTTGTGTCGCCCCCACGTATATATTTTGCGCATTTTAGAGCATAAATTACGTTTTTAGAGTTGCAGCTCAGATTTGTTTTTATTTTGAATGTAGCTGTGTTTTTGAACTTGAAGTGGTTTCCTTTTATCATTATGTTGCATTCTCCACATCTTTTTTGCTGCCTTTTGTGACCCTCTGTGTTGTGTGTTGCTCGAATTTTGAAGAGGTTAGGATGTTTTTTAAATTTGGGGGTTGGCGTTTGCTTTTAATTATTTTAGTTGTTTTTAAGGTTTTCTTTATTTTATTTTATTTTTTTTAGTAATTCTGTGTATGTTTTGCTCTTTGTAAACAATTCTTGATTGCTTTTGTTGTGTGTGGAAACGTATGCTACAATGTTTTCTTCTTTTTCTTGATTTTTTTTTTTTTTTTTTTGATTCCGGAGAGATTCTAATGGTATTTCTTATGCTAGTTGGAAACCCTTATTTATTAGTGGGGTGGGGGTATCCTCTTATTTGTAGTGTTTTTTTTTTTTTTTTGTTTCTCTAAGCGTATTTTACGAAGGGTTCCCTCAGGTACTATTGTGCAAATTTGTCGTGCTAGGGAGTAAGGGATGGATTTTAGATAACATTTAGTGTGATGATACTTGAAATGAAGGTGTTGTTGGGTGCCTGTGGGTGCATGGTAAATATCTTGTAATTTTTTTTTTATGTGTATGTTTAGGAATGCCAATTCATTATAGCTATATTTTAGCGTGAACTTAATTTTGGGGTGTAAGTCTTGTAGTAGATTGTGTAGTTTATTTATATCTCCCCATGTTGATATCCAAAAGATAAAACAATCATCTAGATATCTCTTCCATAATTTAGTGAATTCCGTATTTATGTCTTCCCAGTGTTCATGTCATGTTTGGTTGTATAGGCTTCTTCTAGAAATGCTAGCGCATATGTCGCTGCCATTTTTGTCCCTACCGTGGTAGCTGCTGTTTGAATATAAATATATAAATATTCATGCAAATATAAAAATGAATATTTATATATCGCATATTTATTCCCGCTGTTAATAAAACAGAGTTTGATTTAGTATAACGTAGTGAGTAAGTATATATTAATTAATATAGATATTATCCCTCACTGGTAGCAAAACTCGGTGATTTATGTACAACAGCATACATAGGTGCTGAGTATAGACTCACCCTTTAATGTAATTTTTAATAAAAATGCCTGTTTTACTCAATATTGGCGCAATCCATATATAATAAGAAGATTACAGGTTTTTTTATTTTAAGATAAACTGGATATATATATATATATATATATATATGTAAACATGTTACGGAAATTAACGAAATTTAACGAAACTTGGTTATAAGCAACCGACAATTTGTAATGAATAAATTTGGACATTATTTTTACCGATACTCGTATTTAAGTAGATATTCTGTTTTTAAATAAACAGTATTTTATATTTTATATCTACCGGCCTGATTATTTATAACAGGTTATCTTTAAAGAAAAAGAAAAATGAAATTTTTAACTTTTGCATAAATTAACCGCGAAATATGATTGTTTTATAAGAAAAAAAAACTATACTTTATATAGAAATGATTTTTATAAAGATATATATATATATATATATATATATATATATATATATATTAAAAAAACTATACTTTATATAGAAATGATTTATATATATATATATATATATATCTTTATAAAAATAAATAAAAACTATACTTTATATAGAAATGATTTATATATATATATATATATATATATATATATATATATATAAATCATTTCTATAGTATAGTTTGTTTTTTTTTTATAAAGATATATATATATATATATATATCTTTATAAAAATCATTTCTATATAAAGTATAGTTTTTTTTTCTTATAAAACAATCATCTTTCGCGGTTAATTTATGCAAAAGTTAAAAATTTCATTTTTCTTTTTCTTTAAAGATAACCTGTTATTTAATGCTAAAAGACACTTGGGTAAACAATGATCGGAGGTGAGGCGAATGCTGATCTCATTAATTTGGATAAGGGCGAACGCTGATCTTACACTACTATTATTATTAATATTAACCTACAAAACAAACTGAACATTTTTTATTCATTAATTTAGTTTATTTTATCCGTATTGATGACAGAGCTGAAGGTGTATTTTTACCAATCACAATGAATGGTTTCACTCTCTAAGAAACTGCTTGCTTTGAAAAAGACGTATAAATTATTTACCAGGTCAATTCGAACCAAAACATTGAGTATAACTGCCTTATATGGAACAGCGATGCACATTACTCTCTTTTCATCCTTGATACATTTCAAAAGTATCTCCGTAGCCTTGTGGATGATGAAATATTTTTACCATTTACCACAGCCGATACTTCGCAAGACTCGCTAATCTGTCACAATTTTACATGTTAAATGTCCATGTTAAATAACTTAATTTAAATGTACACGTTCAACACTACTTCAAATAAAAGGTTAGGAAGGAAAACCTCCATCAGTACTGGAAAGAGTGATAACAGCTACTGGACTTGAGAAGAGAAAATAATGACATAATCAAGATGTTGACATTCCACACTACTTCAAATAAAAGATTAGGAAGGAAAACCTCCATCAGTACTGGAAAGAGTGATAACAGCTACTGGACTTGAGAAGAGAAAATAATGACATAATCAAGATGTTGACATTCCACACTACTTCAAATAAAAGGTTAGGAAGGAAAACCTCCATCAGTACTGGAAAGAGTGATAACAGCTACTGGACTTGAGAAGAGAAAATAATGAAATAATCAAGATGTTGACATTCCACACTACTTCAAATAAAAGGTTAGGAAGGAAAACCTCCATCAGTACTGGAAAGAGTGATAACAGCTACTGGACTTGAGAAGAGAAAATAATGACATAATCAAGATGTTGACATTCCACACTACTTCAAATAAAAGGATTAGGAAGGAAAACCTCCATCAGTACTGGAAAGAGTGATAACAGCTACTGGACTTGAGAAGAGAAAATAATGACATAATCAAGATGTTGACATTCCACACTACTTCAAATAAAAGATTAGGAAGGAAAACCTCCATCAGTACTGGAAAGAGTGATAAGAGCTACTGGACTTGAGAAGAGAAAATAATGACATAATCAAGATGTTGACATTCCACACTACTTCAAATAAAAGGTTAGGAAGGAAAACCTCCATCAGTACTGGAAAGAGTGATAACAGCTACTGGACTTGAGAAGAGAAAATAATGACATAATCAAGATGTTGACATTCCACACTACTTCAAATAAAAGGTTAGGAAGGAAAACCTCCATCAGTACTGGAAAGAGTGATAACAGCTACTGGATTTGAGAAGAGAAAATAATGACATAATCAAGATGTTGACATTCCACACTACTTCAAATAAAAGATTAGGAAGGAAACCTCCATCACTACTGGAAAGAGCGATAACTACTGAATATGAGAAACCTATTTTCCCCAAAAATTTATACTGGCTGCTCGGTTAATGGCTATCCATTTTTTTTTCTAGAGAAACGGCTAATATTATTATTGTTATTACTATTCAGTCCACGAAGCAGCCTGATTCAGTAATCCTCTATCATGTTGCTCCATTCAGCTTTTTTTTTTCAAGAATCGATACGTTGTCCAACAGACTCCTCAAAAGATACTTCCGGGAGCACTACAATTTTAACCATTTCAAGTCTTGGATCAACTCTTATTTATCATAATCTTATAATTCACACTTAATACTTCATCTTACGCTCATTCCATAATCCATTACCTTGAGTACTCCTTGCGCTTTGTGTTGAGCGGAGGAATCAACGACGAATCGTTATTGCGACCTTGTTGAAATGAGTTCCAATGATTTACATTGCACAGCTTCTTCTATGGGTCATGCCTATTTTTGTTGCCGTCTCCAATATCATTCTGATAATTAATATAATATTTCTTGCTCCTGTGTCCTTGACAAAGCTGCACTGTACTTGTTTTGTTTCCGGTTTAATTCTGTTTCGCACTCTATTCATCAGAATTCGGATAATTAACTTATTACTTCTTTGTCTGATTCAGTCCGTCATGTGTGTTGTGGAGCAGTGGATATCGGCTCGGAACGAGATGTCGGGTAGCCGAGTTCGAATTCCAGTTGATATTCCTTGCATTCGCTTAAACTCAAATACCATTGAGAAAAGTATTAATCCGTCTCTTCCCTCCAGTTATGGGTTAAATAACAGAGCAGGCTAGTTTCTAGAGCCTTGGTTGGCAAACCATTCTACCGCAGAAAGTAATGGCAATCTATGGCGGGATAACTTTCTGCCCAGTCAGTCATGTGTCTTTGGAGACATGATCGCCCAAAGTGTGTATCATTTAACTGACTGACTGATTTGTTTCATTACGCAACTAAAATGAGTAACACATGCAATGAGGTTCTTGACAAATTTATAAATTTCAAATGGAATGAGTACTGGCTGCTCGGTTAATGAATAGCAAATGTTTCTTTGTAGGGAAACATCTATAATTACCATTGCTTCTTCATCTTCTATGTGCCCTGTCCTTTCAGGACGTAGGCGATCATGGCTTTCTACTTCTCCCTATCCCTGGTGTCTCTTAGCACTTCTTTCCTTTTACACCATGCAACCCTCGTTCCATCATCCACCTAATCAGATCCTTCAAATAAGTTATCCGCTGCTTTCCCCAGTCTCTTTTTCCCTCTATCTGTCCTATTAATATCAGGTTCTCCAAGCCTTCATTCCTCAGTGTGTATCCCAGAAACTTCAGCTGTCTCTTCCTATTAATTTCCTTTACGTTTCCATCATTTCAAAAACCTCATCATTGCCCACATGCTCGATCCACGATATTCTCAGTATCCTTCTGTATAACCACATTTCAGTTTCTTGAAGTTTTTCCTTCATCTTTAATGAAATTGCCCAGCATTCACTGCCATATTGAAGCACTGACATCACATAGCAATTCAGTACTCTAATCTTTGTTTCTAGCGAAATTCTTCTGTTTCTTAATACTTTACTCAACTTCGGATTTCTGTGTCGCACTTTATGACTATCCACTCCATAACTCATTTAGAAACCCTCTATTGTGTTGGGTCTTTTGTTGAGTGAACAATATCGTGACAGATTTTTTTATATCTTGACATCTGAAATATCTCACTGTAATGCTGTTTTTTTTTTTAGGGTAACAAGTTAATAAATATATAAACAGAAATGTCTGAAGCCGCTGTACATTTGCTTATTGTAATTAGATTACGTTTTATGAATTAAAAAAAAAAGCCTGCAAAAGCTTTTCACTAATTGTTATTGTCTTTGTTCTTGCATTTTAGTTCGCCTTGAATCTCGAAGTGGCATCAATGCAGGCATCGTGATGATACGACTCAAAGAAGAGTGGATCATGGTTTGTGACAAGAACTGGGATGACCTGGACGCGAAGGTCACCTGTCAGCAATTGGGTTTCGTCGACGGCCGGGCTGAATGCTGCTCAACCCTTGGAAATATCGATTCTCACACAAATTCCATCGTGAAGAACTTCAACTGCACGGGGAAAGAGAAACTCTTACAGAACTGCTCTTTTACAACCCATGCATGGGATAGTTGCTCTGAATCGGCAGCGTCAGTCATTTGCTACGACACAAGTCTGGATAAAGTCAATGACTGTGAGTATCAGTCTTCTTTTATTTGCTGTGTATAAGATGACTCTCAACAACATCTTATCCTAACAAATGTATAATTTTTCCCAGTCCCTTTCTTATCCATTTACACAAACTCGTCACCCTAAGGTTTCTCTCTGGTCTTCTTGTCTTCACTATTGTTAAGTGGAAACACAATTATTCCTCAAATAATGGACTCTCCCCTATATTAATAAGAGTTAACAGGAAGTTAACGGGAGAAGTTCTTATAAGATTTTCTGATTTTTCTGTTTTTTTCTCTTTAAAGTTAACTTAGCTAAGTTATGAATGCTCTTTGGCCCCCTTTTTCTTTTTGTCCCCAGTTTAAGTTAATCCCTTCCCCCTTAGGTGTTCAGCAATGTTAGTTCTCCGGTGGATGCGTGGCGTCTTTCGTTATTTTTCAAGTGTGCTTTTCGTTTTTGTTATAGTGTTTAAATGTGTGATTGATTGCCGATCGGATAAGTAGTTTTTTTTATATTCCTAAAGCCGCGCATTATATTTCGTCCGGGGAACTGATTTTGCTGTCACAATATTAGAGTAGTGGGGTGGAGGATTTTATTACTAATACGATTTTATTTAGTTTCTTGTACATATCGTATTTTCATTGTATAAAATCATTGGGGATTTTAAATGTTGTTATTTTCTGCCCATGCCCTCCACTGAAAATTGTACATATGGGAGTTAAGTAGGACTACATAGAGAACCTGAGGTATTATGGTGGACGTGGTAAGAATGGTAAGTAAAAATGTGGTATTATGATGTAAGGTTTATTGTAAGTGTGTCAGGGTCCACGAAAGTGAATAGCAAAGTTAAATTAGGACAGATGAAAACCAGCCTTCCCCATCCCCAATTTCGGCCTTGTGCCACATTTTTGTATTTATATACAAAAATAAATAATGAAGTTCTTAGAAGTACTTGGGTAGTTCTTTAGACTTCTATTGGCAGTTGATATTAGTCGACAGTTAGCCGAATACTAAGGAGTCAGCTTTCAGTGGAAGATTACCAAGTTCCTAATATTTTGGGTACGTTAAGTCGATTAGCAACCGGCATAGCACTATTATAACCTTCAATGCGAAAACTACTCCAAACAACTATAACTTATGATGACAAATTTTCCAAGCCTTCTTCCTTCACTATTTGATACAGACATTTCATTGG
Source organism: Ascarosepion bandense (assembly GCA_037127315.1). Classification (NCBI taxonomy): domain Eukaryota; kingdom Metazoa; phylum Mollusca; class Cephalopoda; order Sepiida; family Sepiidae; genus Ascarosepion; species Ascarosepion bandense. The sequence goes on from JBBBDQ010000653.1 coordinate 3,566,379, forward strand.
CCACATTCTGTCTTTAGTTAGAGGTTTTTTTTTTTTCATTTCAATTTCTTATAAAACTTTTTCGTTGTTCCCATGTTTATTTGTTTTATACACAAGCAAACCATCCTTATTCCATTTGTATTTAATTAGCAAGAAAGAAGTTTCATTAAAGAAAATTTAAAGAGCCGCCTCTTTATGGAACAGATACATAACAAGCTCCTTCCCCGTGCACTGTAATCACCACTTGAAATCTACTTTAATTTTGATTGATTCGTTTTTTACGACTTATCAACCCTTTGCAGAATATTTGAAGCCAAAAGGTAATTTTAGGTTGTAAGAATGTTTTTTTTAGAGATAGTAATTGTTTAGTGATACTAGCCTTACTAATTAACCCATAACTAGGAGAAGAGGTCGGTTTATACGTTTCTTAAAGATATGTGTGAATAAGTTCCCCAGTTGAATTGCTTGCATTCACTTATGCACAAATGCGCTTGGGAAAGGTATCAATCCGTCTCTTCCTTCCAGTTATGGGTTAAATAATAGGACAGATTTGGTTCTATATCCTTGGCTGGCAACCAGTCTACCACAGAAAGCAATGGAAACCTACCGCGAGATAATCTTCTTCCCAGTCATTCATGTCTCTTTCTAGACATGATCGCCCAAAGCGTGTATCACGTGTGTCGACGAAAAAGAAATTAACACTTAGCATCAAGAAGAGACAGCTAAAGTTCCTGGGACATGCAGTGAGGAAGGAAGGCTTGGAGAACCTGTTACTGATAGAGGGGGAAAATAGACAAAGGAAAGCAGCGAATAACATATTTGAAGGACCTGATCAGGTGGATGATGGAACGAGGGTTACGTGGTGTAACAGGAGAAAGCGTGCTAAGAGCCAGCAGGCATAGGGACATGTGGAAAGCCATGATCGCCTACGTCCTATAAAGACAAGGCACATAGAAGAATAATAATTAAACGTTGAAGGTGTATAGCAATATAACAAAACTAGCAGTATAGCCCGGCGTTGCTCGGGTGTAATGAAAGCTTTAAAACTAATCCATGGTCCTGGAGCTCAGACTCTTTGGACGTTGGCATGAAAGACTAAAGAGCAATAGTTGTTTCCAGTTAAAGCGAAACCGTAGACTGAAAGAAAAATGAATGGGTGTAAGTCAAATTTTGATTTCCTGATATCGATATCAAGTTTTTTTCATCGTAAACTGAATTTTGAAGGCTAAATAAGTCCTCTGAGTAAATGGTATCTTGGATGAGACTAAGAACTATAATTGTACCTATTTAGAGCCAAATCCGAAGCAAAAACTAAAATAAAAGGGTTGAAAAAAATACAGACATACAGTCAGATAAAATGACACACACACAAACATCTTGCCTTATATATATATATATATATATATATATATATATATATTCTGCACCATTGTAAGAAGTGCAACTATGAAAGTTCTGAATATCGTTTCTTATGTCTTTGTCTATGAGTGTATCAAATTTGATTAAAATCAGACCACTCCTTCTATAACCCGATTTTTTTCGATTATCGATTTTCAATATTTATCGGGGGTACCTCGACGCAAAACCTAGCTAAGAACACTCGCAAGGGCTTATCGTACAACTGTGTAAATTTTCAAGAAACTCAGTTCAGCCGTTTCGGAGTCTATAGGTAACGGACACACACACACACAAACAAAGTTCCATTGATAAATAAGTTTAGATAATAACAAATAAAGAACATATAAGGAAAAATGGATAATTAAAAATATTTTTTTTAAATACAACATCACTTTTTTAAATAAAAAAACCACACCCGTTCCCTCCTACATCAGTGTCTATAAACCACAACTTATGTAGGTTACAAATAAAAAGAAAAACAGTTCAAAATTTGGTAGTGATTGGCTTTAAAATGTGGACTACTTAGCTACTTGTTGCCTACTTTAACCATTCTGTCGGTAGATATGAGGACCAGAGCAAGAACTACGTCGTCAAAAAACATGTGGATTAATTTGTTAGTTTCCTGTTAGGAACTGAAGATATATTCACAAGGATCTTAAAAAAGTTAATATTAACAGTTGATAAACACGCGTGATCGACTTATTGGTTGCTGCTAAATGAAATGTGCCTGCAGAAAATCAAGCAAGCCAAATACATCATATACTGTTGCACTAAAATATCTTCGAAACAAAAATCAAACTCGTAGACGATTCTCTTTAAATTTAAAATCCTACATTTGACTGTTATAATATAAGATAATTCTTTAAGAATAACATTCACTATTAACAAATCAACACAATCTATGGTTTACCGAAACTTGGTTAAAATACGTAAAATTTTACCTTTCGAGGGAAAAGTCTTCTTCCCGATTGTCAATTATATTTATACTTTTTCAATTTTTCTTCGGGTTAAACTAAACAAATAGTTTGTACGTTTCTCTTTCTACGTTTATTTTTCTAGCCACATTTTCGCATTCATTTCTTATTTTCTTTTGCTTCGTATTTTTCTTCCTGGCTTCCAATCCGCGGGGTATTTACGCATATAAGGACATCAGATTCGAGTTTGACGTTTATTATTTCTTTCTTTACGTAAATCTGTGACATTTTAATAATTCCCTTTCGTCAATCTGTGACATTTTAATAATTCCCTTTCGTCAATCTGTGACATTTTAATAATTCCCTTTCGTCAATCTGTGTCATTTTAGTAATTCCCTTTCGTCAATCTGTGACATTTTAATAATTCCCTTTCGTCAATCTGTGGCATTTTAATAATTCCCTTTCGTCAATCTGTGACATATTAATAATTCCCTTTCGTCAATCTGTGTCATTTTAGTAATTCCCTTTCGTCAATCTGTGACATTTTAATAATTCCCTTTCGTCAATCTGTGTCATTTTATTAATTCTAATAATATATGTTTCTCTCTTTCTTCTTCTTCTTCTTCTTCTTCTTCTTCTTCTTCTTCTTCTTCTTCTTCTTTAATGATTGTTTGTCCAATACAATACCTTGGGGCCACTCAAGGCATTTTACTGCCACTGTTTTGCAGGGGGGTTACATAGGAGGAAAGTTATGAGAAAGAGTGACAGGTTATGGGGGTGTCAAGAAGTGGGTAAGAGAAGGATGAACGTGGCCATAAAGTAAGAGGTCAGTTTATATATGGATTGTAATATAAAATTGACCCCCCACTTTATATCCACGTTATGAAAGTATAGAATTTTTTTTTTTATAATCATATCGTCCCAAGCAAGGAACTTTACTGCCACTGTTTTGCAGGGGGTCACATAGGAGGAAAGTTATGAGAAAGAGTGACAGGTTATGGGGGTGTTAGGAAGTGGATAAGAGAAGGATGGGAATACTGATGAGTAGAGTGGACGGAGAAAGGAGCATGAGAGAAAGGATGCAGGTTAGTGAGAGAGGAGATGACTATTGACTTTACATTTAAATTCTTGAAGATTGATAGCAGCTTTGTTTTGGAAGCATTGAAATTCACGAGCCATTTCCTACCCCAGTCCACTATGGATTGGAGGTCCTTTTCAAGCTCGGTAGCGAGGTTCGCTTTGTCGCCCACACCGGGTTTTTTGATTGAGGTGAGAGTAAATTGTGGTGTCATCGGCGTACATGCCTACTTGGGATCTAATGGCATCTGGGAGATCATCAATGTAGATTAGAAAGAGCGTGGGACCTTGAGGGACTCCAGCGTTCGTATGGTAGTTTTGGGAGGCATGTCTGTTTAATACTACCTTCAATGAGCAGTTAGAGAGGAATGACTGAATTAGATCAAACAAATGTCCAGTTATACCATAGCTCCGCAGTTTGCATAAAAGACCAGCATGCCAGACTCTGTCGAACGCTTTGGAGATATCCAAGGTAACGGTTCGTGTTTCGCCATTCTTGTCGAGAGCCTGGTATATGTACTCGGTAATTGTCGTTTGCCTCAGAAATAGAGGTAATGTAGCTGGAGGCTCCGGATATTTCGTCTGTGGGAAAGACGCTTGAGAGTAAATAATTCCCCACAAGGCCGAGTAGACCTTTTTCAACTTCTGAAAAGGTTACGAGATATTTGCACTTTTCTAATAAGTAATGTGAATAAGAATTTTTTTCTTTTCTTTAGTTATTTCCCGAATCTTTGGCGAATCTTTCCATATTTTCCTTTTTAAACTCGACTTCATTCTATAGCTCCAAAGTGCTGATGGCCCCAAAATGTCTATTCAACAACAAGCGCCTAATGTACATAGTGCTTTGACGTCCTGGACTCCTAGACAATGCGAGCTGAATATCTCCAGTCGCGAACGTTCTGTAAGGGGAAGCAAAACATTTCTCTTCTTTGCAGCATATCGCTTTGTATTGAAGACTTGGACAATTTACTAAATAAATTTAACACCTGTGCTAAGTGTACTTCCCAAACTTCATTGACCCAATTAATATTATAACCTTCACTTTCACCTCGCCTAAATGACGAATACGAGACTGCTTTTAAATCTTCTAAAGTGAACCAAATTTTTATAATAATAATAATAATTGAAAACAAGAGTCGTGCCAGTGATAGTAGGTGCACTTGGAATGATAAAAAATGGAACAAAACAACACAATTGAAATAATCCTTGGAAATCCAAGCTTAAGAGGTATACAAAAATTGTCTTAAGTACAACCCACACACTAAGGAGAACTTTGTCTATGTAACGCTAGGGATGATAGGGGAGATAGAAAAAACATCAAATAGAGCCATAACGACACACCACGACCTGCCTTAGGTCTTCCCGCAGACTTGGTAGGTAGTGCGACCATAGCAGAAATCGAAATATGATGAAAAATGACAACATAATAATAATAGATGTAATGCGACACTAGTCATGGCTTTTATTGCTTATTGTCGTAATTGACTAGATGTATTGAAAATGTATCTGTTTTGTCTTGGTGAATTAATATGGTCTAAAGTAAATATCCCGTTTAGTACCCCAGATTTGCTTGTCAGTTGTCTGGCCTTAACGATTTAGGCAAGTTCCGCATGAAAGTATTTATCTCCGTACATGGAAGTGGGTGGTAGCGAAACTTTATAGACAGATGTCGAAAGTTGCTGTTTTTTTTTTTGTCATGGAGACTTGGATAGATATTGGCAATACCATTAATCAATGATCGCCTCATGGAACTAGTTTACCTGGCCTGAAGGTATTTCTAAATGCGTCCTATCTTCAACTATATGCGCTGTCTTTATTAAAAGCTTTTTACCATATCGCTCAAATATAGTTCTTCTTCTATGTGCCCTTTCTCTTCAGGACGTAGCCGATCTTGGCTTTCTACGTCTCCCTATCCCCAATGGCTCTTAGCACGCTTTGTTCTGTTACACCACCCAAACCCCGCTATGCCATCCACTAGCTCAAGCCCATAAATCTAGAATATAAATGTATAGAAACTAACATGGCCACAAAATGAGGGATCAGTTTATATGTTGATTAAAATATAGATTTGATCCCCCATTTTATATCCACATTATAATTTATTATAAACAGTTGGCATATATATTCTTCTATGTGCCCTGTCCTTACAGGACGTAGGCGATCATAGCTTTCAACGTCTCCCTATCCCTGGTGGCACTTAGCACGCCTTCTCTTGTTACACAAGGCAAACTTCGTTCCATCATCCACCTAGTTAGGTCCTTCAAATATGTTATTCGGTGCTTTCCTATGTCTCTTTTTCCCCTCTATCTGGCCTGTTAGTATCAGGTTCTCCAAGCCCTCCTTCCTCATTGCATGTCCCAGGAACTTCAGCTGTCTCCTCCCGATGCGCAGTATTAATTTTCCTTTTTTTTTTTAATCCTTTCTAAAACCTCATCATTGCTCAGATGCTCCATCCATGATATTCACAGCATCCCAGCGCCACTTTTTAAGGGAGGCGTTCTGCCCTCTCATTCAATAATAATAGAGGACCTAACCTGAACATATTTCTAATTGGTGTCAAACAGCAAGGGTACTACTACGACATTAACCATATTTCGCGGATTTGATTTTGATATATACACGGACAATACCCTTGTAAGACTATGTATTATCATAAATATATTAGGCTTCATAAACCTTCAATTTGTTGACGAGATGTTGAACACAAATAATATTAATATTTTTTTGGTAGCCATCCTATGGGTTGAACTGTTGCCTGGAAAAAAAAGGAAATCTTTTTGTATTTCAAGATCCGTATCGGGCTAATTGCCTTCTCGTATTCTGAATCAGACGTCTGGCGACGATACTTTCATGACTTGTAAACGCCCTTTTATACCGCATATAATTTGCATATAAGTAAATAAATTTAAATAAATTTTAAATAAATATTATATTCTAAATAAATTTTAAATAAATTTTGAAATAAATATTTTAAATATTTTAAATATTTTTAAATACTTTTAAATATTAAAAATACTTTTAATTATTTTAAATTTTTTTAAAATAATTTAAATTAAATAATTTGTTAATTAAATTAATATATTATGTTATTAACTAAATTAATATCTTATGTTACTAATTAAATTAATAAATTTTATATTATATTAAATATTTAGAAAATATATTTTAAAATATTTTAAATATTTTAAATATTAATATTTTTAAATATTTAAAATATATTAAATATTAATATTTTTAAATATTTAAACATTTTTAAATATGCTAAATATTTTAAACATTTTTAAAAAAATTAAATAAATTATAAATGAATTTTAAATAAATTGTAAATAAATAGTTAATATAATTTGCACGTGTTTAAATAGTTTGAAATCCTCTTAGTTGAACTGTTGCCTGGAAAAAAAATGAACTCCTTTTTTTTTTTTTTTTTTTAATCATTTCACCCCGGGAAACGTGTAAATGCCACTGATGTGCGGGGGGCTACATAACTGAAAGAAAATTAATTAGAGGAGGGAGAAGAGGATTACAAACCAATTAGGAAGAAGTAATAGAAAAATGAAAATGCAGGCGTGATGACAGTTGCAAAGTGGGAGAGAAAAGGAAGGATAAACGGGGTGGAGGAAGGGCTAGAGTCAAGTGGTTAGTAGATGAGTATTGACATTTAAATTTCTGGAGGTTGTAGCCGTCAGGAAATCAAGAATATGGGAGCGAGTTCCACAGGCGGGAAGTGCATGAGAAGAAGCTGCAGGAGTAGAATTGTCGTCTGCATTTAGCTAACCTGACTGTGAATGGGTGGGACCCAGTTGCCATTCTGGTTGCACGAGTAAACACCTGTTGAGGAGGCACCAGTGACTTAAGTTCATCTGAGCAGAAGCCATGAAAGTACTTATAGAACAGACAAAGGGAGGCCACATTTCGTCGGTGGGGAAGTGGCTGTAGTCGATCCGCCAAGTCAGCACCTATCACGTTACTAACTCTCCTTTGGAGCCTGTCGAGAACACTGAGGTGAGCGGCAGGGGCGCCTGACCATAAATGGCAGCAGTACTCCATGCAGGGTCGAATAGTAGACTTGTATATATGCAGGATGGATTCAGGCGGAAAGAACGTCCTGTATCGACACAGTGACCCAACCTTTTATTTAACCTTTATGTTTTTGTATTTCGAGACCCGTATCGGGCTAATTGCATTCTCGTATTCTAGATCACACGTCTGACGTACGATATTTTCATGTCTTATCAACGTTAGTTTCTTAATGTAAACGCCCTTTTATAACGTATAGACATACGTTAAGTACAAAAGGTTTGCGGATCAATTTGCATTTCTTAAAAAAAATATCACCTTTCCACCTGCTTTAATTACTTCTTTTCTTTAATTTTGAGCCTTAAAAATATTTTTTGAACATGACAATATATCGTAATGACACAATTTCTTTTTTTTTTAAACACGGACAACTATACATGACTTGTTTGCAACATTAGTCAATGCTGAGTTAACACGTTGAACCCGGATTACAATTTAACATTTGGTAATCTGAAAAGTTTAACTAAGATGTTTATGGTAAAAAACAAAATATAATGTTTTTCACACAAAATTTTCATGATTTAGTAAAATGTTTTTTTGGGTGATGATTCCAAATTTTAACATTTTAGTAGTAAGAAAAGTCTAGAAAATACTAAAAATAAATGCAAATACAATGTAGTTGCTGAAATTTTACATTTACTGTTAAAAAAATACAAAAATGAAGGTGTTTTTAAATGTATGCTTCTTCATCGCCATTTTGATTTTGATCGTATATTCTGCAGTACAGATTAAGCTAAACGTCACCTGCATCCCATAATATAATAAAAATGCGGCACAAAACACGTCACATTGTACACTACTGCATATCTTGACTGGGTTTGTCATAGCATTGTGCTAGTTAGTTTACAACACAAAACACAACACACCGACATTTTCACCGCTGGTTGGAAGTGTCAGTCAGTCAAGTGTCATACGTGATACACGCTTTGGACGACCATGTCTCTTTCGAAACATGACTAACTGAGCAGAAGATTATCCCGCAGTAGGTTGCCATTGCTTTCTCCGGTAGACTGGTTGCCAGCCAAGGCTATAGAACCCAGTCTATCCTGTTATTTGAGTCATAACTAGAGGGAGAATACATGTATGATATTAATACATGTATGATATTTATTACTTCATAACAATAGAAAACCGATTCCCCACTTTATGACCAGTAGAAGCCTTAATCATGATTCCAACTATTATATTCAGTCAATCAGTTGGGCAGAAGCTTATCCCGCAGTAGGTTGTCATTGCTTTCTCCGGTAGACTGGTTGCCAGCCAAGGCTATAGAACCCAATCTGTCCTGTTATTTAATCCATAACTGGAGGGAAGAGACGGATTAATTCCTTTTCCAATGGTATTTGTGCTTAAGTGAATTCAAGGAATTCAACTGGAATTCGAACTCGGCTCCCCGATTTCGTTCCTAACCGATATCAACTTCAACACAACGCACATCCTGATTGAAAGGGTATATATACTTAAACAACACTTAATATTAGGTAGGTGCAAAAGTTTTTGCCGATTTAAAATTTCTTCTTGAAAATAAAAAAACTGTTTTTGAAAATCTTTATTCATAACAATAACGACCTTTGCTCTCCATAACTTGATTCCATCTGCTCAACGAGCTTATAAATGCCTCGCTTGTAAAATTCTTTAGGTTCTGATGTGAAATATGAATCTAACTCATGTTCACTCTGCTCTCGTGATGTTAACCTAAGGCCATCTAAATATGTTTGTAATCTTCGAAATAAGTGATAATCCGAAGGAAATTATGTCAGGAGAATATGCAGGGTGTTGCAAGATTTCCCAACCAAATTCTCCTAAGAGATCTTTGGTCAGTAGCGCTGTGTGAGGACGAGCATTATCATGATGGAAAACGACTCCCTTTCTGTTGACTAAAGAAGGTCGTTTTCGAGTTAAAGCAGTTGTTAAACGATGAAGTTGATCCCAATAGGGACTAGCAGTAATGGTTTGACTGTTGTTTAAATGTTAGTAATGGACGATTCCTTTAATACTCCACCATACGCTCAACATTATCTTTTTGGGATGGTGTCCTGCTCTCGGTTGCTGAACTGGTCTTTCTCCCCGATTTATCCACGATCACCGACGTTTAACGTTATGGTAGAGAATCCACTTCTCATCACCTGTGACAAGCCTACCCAAAAATGGTGTCTGAAAGTGTCGTGAAAGCAAAGATTCGCTACAAGAAACACGTTGCATTTGCGTTGGAACCCCTGTGAAACTCATAGAGTAGAGCATGCCTAATGTGTTCTTTAGATGAAAAGAACATGGATGAGAATGTTGCAGAAAAATATGAATGATGCTTTAATAATCTGAAAGAAAAAGTTATAAATTAATCATGGTGATATGTTTAAGTAATAACAATATGCATAAAATAAATTAAAATGATTTAAAGTGACCCTTTTACAAACCGGCACAAAATTTTGCATCGGCCTGATATAAGTTTCAGAAAAAAACATTTAAGCTTGTCCACGACAGCGGAGTAACACACTCAACTTGCAAAAAAAAAAAACCCAAAAAAAAACTGAGTTGAAGCATTATAAACAAAGAAACAAGACTGTTAAACTTTCTTGGCGACTGTTTAAACTGACGCATTTTTATTTTCCCATATGTTGTGACTATTTTAAAAGGTCATAAATTTCTAAATTTCAGATGAAAATTTAAAGTTTTTTAAACACATTTCAGTGAAAATTCCCCTTTTTAAAAGCATAGTTTACTAGCGGAATCCGTAGAATTTCCACGGAAGGATAATTATGATTTCCTGGTAAAATTTTCCTTTGTCATACTACAAATGATAGTAACGTCTTCAAACATAAATGTATTGAATAATAAAATAACGATAACACAGAGTGTAATTTTATTAAAATATCTATAAAAGTAATGTCCATAGAAGCTACTAAATTGTAATCTTATATTTAGCGGCGTATGCACAGACCATAACCAAAATACTGTACGCTATGTTGTGAGGGATTTTGAAAGAGAAAATTTTTTTGTTTCATTCCTAGAAAATCATGGCTTCTGTGTTCATTGTAAACCGAAAAGACGAACTGAGTAATAGCCAAGGGTGTAGAGGCCAGAAATTTCGTTATTTGGTCGCGGGATACGATAACACACCTACCTATTTTAACTATATTGTACAGTACACACACATATACACACACACATGCAATTACTGCTACAATCATCAGCTTAAGCTACTACTGCTACGGTAATGCTATAGGCTCTCTCCTACTATCTCACTCTTTACTACTCTTCCGTTTGGGAAAGGTGGGAGAGTGGCTGAAGAGAGTATCAATCATAGATTATAAAGGATAGAGGGAAAAGAAAAGCTTGTATAGAGAGTAAGTTTGTTATCTTTCTTCAGTGGCGTAACGGACGGAGGAACTAAGTAACTAACTAACTAACTAAAGAAGGAACAAGCAGACTGATAATTAGTATAATATATCACATTGAATGGTGGAAGTAATTGACAGGTACATCCAGCCGTAGGTAAGGTCAACAAAAAGTGACAGCCGGCTTGAAAAGCGATGGCCCGGCAATGATGTGGTAGACAGGTACATCTGGCCGTAAATAAAAGTAAACAAAAGACAAGGGTGATTAACAAATATATCCGGCCGTAGATGAAGTTAACAAAATGCAAGACAAAAAAGCTACAACTGGCTTAAAAAGCAATGGACCGCTGGGTGTGAGTGACAGATATATCCGGCCGTAGATAAAATCAACAAATCGACAACAATCGGAAAGCAATAATGTGAGAATGTTTTAAGACTATATAAAATCTAGAATTTTTGCTTGAAGTAGCAGAGACTGGCTAACGACTCCCGACAGCTCCTTCGTATGTGTGAACTCAACTCCTGCTCCAAACAAACGTCACCGTCGTAAATTTATAAGAATGCATTTTATATGTATATACGTGTTACTTATTGTTTGACCAGATCCAACGTAATATACTAGAATAGATTAAGAAAAAATGTATCAGTTTAAAATGACACCAAAAGATAACTAACAGTAAATGCAATAATTCAGAATTGAATTCTTTTCCGCTTAAAAAAATAAGCTAGAAAATAATTTGTTGGAAAGATGCAAAAATAATACGAAAAAAAGCCAGATTTGTTGAAAAAGGTATATATTTCTCAAAGAAACAAATAAAAAAGGTTAAACGAAAATTGCGTGCAGAAATTTTGGGGTGTAGGTTGCGTTTGGGCGAAGAAAATTTTGAAAATTTGTATCTTTCTTGCATAGATATTTCTTATGTGAAGTCTTATCGAAAAAAATGGAGGATCAATATTTTGCGTTGGTTAAACTATTGAAGAATAAAAGCTGAAACCAATATTTTTTCTGGCATTGTGCCAAATTTTGCATTAAAAATATTTCAAAAAACGTTTTAGTGTCTAAGAACTGTTTTATGTACCAACCATAAGGCAAGTGCAAATGGTAATTATTTATTTTTAAAAGGTGCCTATCATTGATTGAGCGTATGTATCTTCATTTTTTTTCTTACGCGTAGAGAAATATTTTACTTCTTTAATTTGCACTTTAAAACTCTTTCGTTAAAACAGGTGATATGTTTCTTAATGATTTTCAACAGAGTGCATTATCAATTTACCATAAGACGACTTAGTAATATTTTCAAATTTTATAAGCCAAATGACAAGGAAAATGACATTAATCACAAATTCTCTTGGCTGAATTTTGTTTAATTTTGAAATCAGATCTGACTGTCAATAAAAAAGGAGAGCAAAGCTACATTTATTAAATTAAGTTAAAATAACTAAGCTTTAGTAATTTACTCTTTAGTAAGCCAAGATATTTTTGTTTGGTAAATATAGCTGTTAAAATAAGAATTCAGTGCTCCTTTAATCTATTAGGTTTTTAGCAATTCCATTTTTGCATCATTTAGATGACAACTTTTCCATCGCACACTGAGTATAGACACACACACACACACACACACACACATATATATATATATATATATATATATATATATATAAGTGGATATTGATGTCAACACGCAGAAACGACAGTCTGTTTCAAACTAAATGCAATGTAATCATCAGCATATATATATATATATATATATATACATATATATATATATATATAACCGTACTGATGAGCTGTGATACAGCGAAACAGATCTGTCTGCGGATGACAATATATATATATATATGATAGAATACCAATAGATGGTATAAAAAAATAACAAATAAGAAATAGGCAAACGACCATTTCCCTCACCCACACTTTCTTTACTCCATGCATTTTCTCACTTCTTCCTTTTTGTTAAGCCCAGACGTCGCGTGACCCTTATGTGTATCTATCTATTTCAACTTCTACCAATATTTGGATATATTTCTCTCTGAGCCGTTATTATTGGCTTTCAAGTATATGTGACTTTACAAAAGTTTGAACTTAACGCGAGGAAAAATACGTATCCAACACGTCGTAATAGGGTATTCAGCTGATATTTATCAGTTAACCAAAGCGACGTCACATTCTCAGGATTACAGAGAAATAACTAAGCAAAATGATTCAAAAATTAATCTACGAAATATTCAGCCACGTAAAGGAAAATGGAAGAACAAGAATCTATTATGATTCAAATGTTCGTGCTAAAAAAGCAACAATAGTTGCAACAACAAAAACAACAACATGAACAGCCATTCCAATCGCAACAAAAACAACAGAAGTTTTTTTTTAATATTATTTAATAAAACTACGAAAGAAAAAACATCCCATTTAGTCACTCTAGATGTTATTTCCAATTCACTTACCGAATTTTTATATAATTCCCTCGAAGGGATCTTTAAATGGGATTGTTTGCATTATAATGATGAAAAGAAAGCTTGTTTATTATTAAGAAAATTGTCTTCTGCTAAATATGAATATATGTAAATTTTATTTTCAACAAAAAGAAAAAAGAAACAGGTCAGATGAATTTTGATGATACTGTAGTAACATTATCAAAGGTTTTCGGTGATAGGAGCTCATTATTTAATGCACATTGGCAATGTCCTAACTTAGTAAATTGTGATTGTGACGATGAAAATTTTGTCACTAATACAGGAGTCGTGAATCGAGATTTCAAGAAGTTCAAGTTGAATTAATTAACTCCGGATTTATTTAAATGCCTAATACTCGTATAAGGCTTAACTTCTAATAAGGACGTAAAATAAAACGCAGGATACTTGCTAAATTTGAAATGTATCCAAAATTAACTCTCCAGAAAATAGCAGAAGAGTGTCAATGTATTGAAAATCCAAAACTCGATACCGCAGTGATTGAGGAAAGAGATACTTTACAAGTACATAGCGTCCGACCATCTAAGAGAAAAGATGTTTTTCAACTCCTAACAGGTCATTCAAAAAGATGATAAATCCCCCTCTATACCTAATACTTGCCACAGTTGTGGAGGTAACCATTTCAAAAGTAATTGTTTTTAAGAACAAAACATGTAGAAAGAGAGATAAAAAAAGTATTTATTTCAAATACAAAAATTAAAAAAGAAAATGAAACGTATGTGAAAATGGTAAATAGATGGTGCAAAGTCAGAAAGCACGAAGAAAAAATTAAAAAGACTTCGAACGTGTCTTCAACTAAGATGACTCGGACTTAAGAATTCCACTCAGGATTCTTCAGGAAATATGGATGACTTCGGCTTAACCCTCTAGGGCCATTCGTATCATATTTGATACAGTATTTCCCTATCAGGAAACATTTGGTATTTCCCTATAAGGAAACATTTAGTATTCATTGACTGAGCAGTCAGTACTGCTTTCATTTGAAATTTATAAAATATTTCTCTGAAAAAATTTTTCAGGAAAATATTTCTTTCAAGGCTTGTTTTCATTTTATTCTATTAATAAGTAGTAATTAGTGGGGGATCAGTTTATTACTTCATGACAATAGAAAACCGACCACCGACTTTATGCTCAGTGGAAGCCTTAACCCTCTAGGGCCATTCGTATCATATTTGATACAGTATTTCCCTATCAGGAAACATTTGGTATTTCCCTATAAGGAAACATTTGGTATTCATTGACTGAGCAGTCAGTACTGCTTTCATTTGAAATTTATAAAATATTTCTCTGAAAAAATTTTTCAGGAAAATATTTCTTTCAAGGCTGGTTTTCATACTGCATCAAATATGATACGAATGGCCCTAGAGGGTTAAGGCTTCTACTGGGCATAAAGTGGGAGATCAGTTCTATATTGTTATGAAGTAATAAACAGATCCCCCACTAATATGATACGAATGGCCCTAGAGGGTTAAGGCTTATACTGGGCATAAAGTGGGTGATCGGTTTTCTATTGTCATGAAGTAATAAACAGATCCCCCACTAATATGATACGAATGGCCCTAGAGGGTTAAGAATACCGCTCAAGATTCTTTCTTCAGTTATTTGAGTCTCGGTGACATCCAATTTTTATATGACAGCAAAACAGTCGAGTCCAATATGTTGACGTCCGACTTCTTCGAAAACAAACAGCCAAATACCGACATTATATGCCGGCACGCACAAAACCGAAAAACCGTTGTAAGTTACGTCACATGGATACATGAAAAATGAGTAGGCGTTTATGTTTTGAATATTATCAAGGTCACTTGCACATTAGACAGGCAGTGTTCATATGACGTGCAATCAAGGACCAGGCAAGAGGTGAGGGAAATGAAGGTTCTTTTCCAAGAACTGAATTTTGCCGATCACAAAATAATTGTTCTATAATCTGCGTATTTAAAATTAATAAAAAAACAAACATTGTTCTTATATTACGTCGCAATTCTTTAGGGTACTAAAAATGTACTTGTAAAATATATGGTGAGTATACAAATATTGACTTAACATAACAGCGACTTTACAAAAGTTTTAAATGAAAATGTTTAGATTACCATTATAATTCCACAGCACGAAAATCTGCCATTTGAAACAGCGAAAAATATTTTGTCAACACTGCATTTTCCTCTCAATGTAAAATTACTCAAACAATATAATTTCCAGACTTTATTCAAGATATAAACTTCTCAAACTTTGAAATCAATATAATCTCTTTTCGTCAAACATCTTCTCTGTTACGATTTGATGAGAATCAGTGTAAAACTAATTCGTCTGAAGTATTTCCCATTCTTTTCTGAGGAAATAACGACCTCAGGCTGCTTTAGCGTTTAACAGTGGAAAATCGCCTTTAATTGAACGGATATGGTAATTTATTCGTTGGCTCATCGGAAATGGCCCGAAACATAGTTAAGTATTTCGCTTTTCTTGAAAACAGTCTACTTTCTAATGCCATCTCCTTCGTAATCTAATGACAAAATCATGTACCGAATCAATAAGTCACTAAAGAGCTTAAATATTGTGAAGAAAAATTATCTAAACAGACGATAATTCAAACTTTACATAGCTGAGAAGTTGTTTCCGATTCAAGAAAGGTTGTGAATTCTTTTTGTGAGCAGAATCTGGATCGTTTTCTTTATGTTCTATAAAAAAAGATTTCACTTCGTGATAACAATAAAATTTAACAGCAAAGTCTACCTGGTCGTTAGAAACATCGGTACAACAGTACATTTTAAATATATAGACCTATCAGATATAAGTTCAACTTTTTCGATCTGATTCAGGAACAAATAGTTTTTTTGGCATTTATATTTTGATGAATTTTAATAACTACCATGTAATTAATCGTTTTAACGGGGGGCTGGAACAGATATTCTTTTTGACCGTGTATAATATATAAGGCTTGAAAAGGTCAACTTAGTAACGATCTTTTTCTAGACATGATCGCCCAAGTGTGTATCATGTATGACACTTAATTGATAGATTTCTTTCATTATGCAACTAAAATGAGTAGCATATGTAATGAAGTTCTTGACAAAATCCAAAGAAGGATCTGCAATATAATCAATCCTGACCTGGCATATCGACTTTACAAATATTTTCATGGCAACCGCTCTGACGTTTTTCTTTCCAGGGTTCCCCGACTACATGAATTTAAGCGTGCTACGAGATGACGAGATTGTCATCTACGTCCCACCCGTTTACAGTTGAAATAGCTAATTTCAACCGCCGTTTCTATTCCATTAATTTGGTCCTAAGCATGGCAGTAAACTGCATCCAGCCACAAGGCCTCTGATTAGGAGATTGTGAGAAGCACAGAACCACATCTTAAATGTTGTTGATCTCAGATCCATCCTGACCCGGAGTGGTAGTACCTGTTAGGGTCCCAGCTATGAGCAAATAGTTAACTCACAAACTGGGATCAAAACACTATGAATGTATAAAAACACACTTTTATAGAAATTATCTAAACATATACTGTTAAATAAAACTGACAATGAATGTTTATTATGTTTAATCATGAGCCGTTCTAAACATCGTATTTTGGCTTTAATTTCAGGTGAAAATATAGACAAAAATTCTCTAACATTTGTATATTTTTTTATTATGTTGGTTCTAAGCTTTCGGCTCACATGAGCTTAGAACCAATATAGTAAAAAATATCCAAATGTTCGACAATTGTTGTTTTTATTTTCACTTGAAATTAAAGCCAAAATACGATGTTTAGAACGGCTCATCATTAAACATAATCAAACAGAAAATAATGACATAATCAAGATGTTGACATTTTTCTTTAAAACTTGAAAGAACTTCACCATAAAACAGAAACCACATCCCTTGAGGACTTTTAACAGCAGCAACAACTAAAATGGATAGCACATGTAACTCAAAGAGAAAATAATTACATAATCGAAATGTTGACATTTTATACTAAATCAAATTAAAAAAAAAATAGGAAAGAAACCCCGATCAATACTAGAAAGAGCGATAACAGCTACTGAGCTCGAGAAATTTATTTTCCAAAAAAATTGTTTTAAGATAAATATTTTATAAATTTCAGACGAAAGCAGTAGCGGCTATTCCGTCAATGAATGTCAAATGTTTCCATGTAGGGAAACGGCTATTTTCACCATTGCTATTATCGCTGAGGCTAACTCTGCTTAATCCGAACCAGAGATTGAACTCCAAATGTCCTTTCCCCAGTAAACGAGACGAGAACACACACACCAAGTACAAAATCGATGAGGACAATAGTCTGACTGGAAAATGATATAAATTACGTTAATTATAATCTGAAATTTTCCGATTAAAGAAAAATCAATTTACTAGTATTTTTTAAGTTTATTTTTAATTTTTGTTTTCTTCTATTAACATTTATAAAATTATCTTAATTACTTTTGCTTTTTTTTTTTAATTTTGCAGCATTTGCCTTCCGTTTGCGTGGAGGGGCCTCCAATTGGGGTCGAGTTGAGGTCCGCCACAAAGGAGTCTGGGGTCAAGTGTGCCGTGAACAATTCACAGATAACGAGGCTAAAGTAGCTTGTCGTTCAGCTGGATTTAAAAATGGTGTCCACTACGGGACGGTGAAGGAGGGTCACATCATTTACTGGCTAAAGAATTTAAAATGCAACGGGAATGAAACTAGACTAGACAAATGTACGATTGATCAGTGGGGATCGCCCGTTTCTCTGGCCACCTGCACGCCAACATACGTCCTATGCTTCAATGAGGGTAAGTAGAAAAAGAAATATAAATTTCATTGTTTTTGGAGATCTTGATTTTTTGCAGACGAAAGCTTCTTTACATCTCTCTCTCACTGAGTCTTCCTCTCTCTCTCACTCATTCTTTCTCTCTCTCTCGCACACACACACACACGCGCAAACACACAGACATACACACACTATTATATGTGTATTCTTCCACAGAATCGAGTATTTTTATATCCTATATCGTCGCAAATATATTGTTGTTTCTATGCCAAATGAGTGCCATTCATTAGTTCCATCAGGTTAAACATTTTCAACTAAAGAAAGAAATTACTGTAAAGTAATTGAAACTCATCTGAAGTGAACTGAAAGTGTAATGATCCTCATGCCAATGATATTTCCACTGAGCCTCTCTACAACATATGATTTCATTGAATCTCGTTTATGTGTTTCTCTCGAATTTATATTTAAATTTTGCGTCATCAGGAGAAAATGTGTACCGTTTCAGGGCCTTCCCCTCAATGGTTTCACTTGCTCACCGGCTGCCACATCACTGATGTGAGGCCCCATTATAACGATATACTAGTGTATTGTAGACATACTAGTTCAAATCACTTGCTCACCGGCCCCCACCTCACTGATGTGAAGCCCCATTATAACGATATACTAGTGTATTGTAGATATACTAGTTCAAATCACTTGCTCACCGGCCCTCAACTCACTGATGTGAGGCCCCATTATAACGATATTCTAGTGTATTGTAGACATACTAGTTCAAATCACTTGCTCACCGGCCCACCTCACTGATGTGAGGCCCCATTGTAACGATATACTAGTGTAATGTAGACATACTAGTTCAAATCACTTGCTCACCGGCCCCCACCTCACTGATGTGAAACCCCATTATAACGATATACTAGTGTATTGTAGATATACTAGTTCAAATGTCTTGCTCACCGGCCCAACTCACTGATGTGAGGCCCCATTATAACGATATACTAATTTATTGTAGATATACTAGTTCAAAAAGTCTAACGCCAAAATTAGATTTACGAAAAAAAAAAAAAGAAACGGCAAACCTCGTGTTCTGAGAATGCAACGTGAACCTCATTATGCATTCACCATCAACATGTCATGTTGCATGTTCGCTGAAATGCGCCACAGAATCTTTTTACCATATCCACATGGAACTATTTTTAAATAATAAGTAAAACACACCATTGCTATAGCCATTTCCAAATTTGGAAAATCTAGACTCTACTTCTTGCCTCCGGAAATAACAACGAATGCAGCAGCGTATGTGGAACTACGACAGGATAATCTTGAATTAGTTATGCACATTTATCAGTGCACAGCATTTATACGTGATGATGCCCTATGTCACCAGTCAAATGTCGATCAAAGGGGCAACACTGGACTGGCCGGGGAAGAAATCCGATCTGAAAACGATTTAAACGTAATGAGAAATTGTCAAAAACTTGCCAGCAGGAAAATCAACATTAAGCACCGAAATACTAACCTCGGCTGCTAAAGAGTGGACAAAAAAAAAAACGTCGACTGACTTCTGTAAGTCTCCGCTGTGATCGAAGCAGTCATCAAAAGCAAGGGAGGCCACACATGTAACTGACCGCTGGATTATTTTGCTTGAAATGAGTAGAGAAAATCGTCATGTACAAATCCCGTGGATAAAATTTGGCCAATCACTCATAAATTATTTTTATTGTCTTGTTTTTAACTTTAAGATATCTTCTTCTTTTTCTATGTGCCTTGTTCTTTCAGGACGGATGCGATCATGGCTTTCCACGTTTCCTCGTGGCTTTGAGCACACTTTTTCCTGTAATACGACGCAACCCCCGTTCTGTCATCTACCTGATCAGGCCCTTAAAATATGTTATCCGCTGCTTTTCCCTGTCTCTTTTCCCCTCTATCTGGCCTGTTAGTATCAGGTTCTCTAAGTCCTCCTTCCTTATTTCATGTTCCAGGAAGCTGTCTCTTCCTGATGTTCAATATTAATTTTATTTTCGTTTCCATCTTTTCCAAAACCTCATCATTGCTCACAGGCTTGATCCATTACATCCGCAGCATCCTTCTGTAGCCTTTGCTAATTATTGTATTACGCGGAGAGATAACAAAATACAGACAGAGAGAAAATGCATGAGCATACAAAAACAGTTTTTAATAACATCTACTGCTTGCATTGTGTCATCTCAATATCTTGACCAACTTTTTAAATACTAGCAGTATAGCCCGGCGTTACTCGGGTGTAATGAAAGCTTTAAAACTAATCCATGGTCCTGGAGCTCAGACTCAGCCTAAAGAATATTTATGTGAAGTTTGGTGAGAATAGGATAAAAATTGTGGATTTGTATAAAGGACATACACACAGATAAACAGACACACACACAAACATCTTGCCTTTTATATATATATATATATATATATATATTATCGATTTTCTGCACTATTGTAAGAACTGCAACCTTGAAACATCTGAATACCGTTTCTTATGTCTTTGTCTATGAGTGTATCAAATTTTATTCAAATCGGACAAACTCCTTCTATAACCCAATTTTTTCGATCATCGATATTCGATATTTATCGGGAGTACCTCGACACAAAACCTAGCTAAGAACACTAGCAGACGCTTATAGTACAACTGTGTAAATGTTCAAGAAAATCGGTTCAGCCGTTTCGGAGTCTATAGGTAACAGACACACACACAGACACATACACACACACATAGACAAAGTTCCATTTATAAATAAGTTTAGATACAACGTTTCTGCCAAATATCCTCTGGTCATCATCAGGTGTCCATAGATTGGCTGATGTTGATTATCTCGTTGATTATTGCGAAATAACCTTTGAAATCAATTAGAGTAGAAACTGCGGTTACACTTTATCGGTTTCACTGTAAAAGCGTGAGACCTAGTTGCTAATCTAGTATCTCGTGTAAATTCGTACCTAGGCAGCACTAATGACCTAAGTTCATCGGAGCAGAAGCCGTGAAAGTACTTGTAGAAGAGGCACAGGGAAGCCACATCACGCCGGTGAAAACTGCTTGCATTGTGTCATCTCAGCATCTTGACCAACTTTTTAAATATATTCATCATATTTATTTATTTAGACACGCCCTCTGTGATCTCCCAGGAGTGCAAGAATCCCCTTATCAAGAAAGATGTCTGCGGATCCAAACTAAAATTCCAGTTCCGATTTCGTTTTTTCTTCTTCCTCAAACCTCTCTTACGATTCTACAAAATGGTCGTTGATGGAAAGAAAGTACAAATTTTAATTGTTGTCTAAATGAGAAAAATATTTTGTATTAATTAATAAAAAAAGGATAATCACTCTATAAAAACTACAATCGCTAAAAATAACTGATCGTTTTTGAAAAAGTAAACCGTTCCAGAAAGCTTTAATCCTTTTACAAAATTTTAATTACAGAATTTACATCTTTGTTGCCATTTGTACGACGTTTCGGCCGTTGTACGGTCCGGCATTCATCAAGTGCTAGTAACTTCGAACCGAACCCTTTATTGTAATCACTGGGGTATATGAACTCCATTCCTTGCAGTGGTTGCAAAAAAGCGTTCGGTTTGAAATTCCTAGCACCCAAAGAAGGCCTGGGTGTATAACGGCTGAAACGTAGAACAAATGGCAACAAAGATGGGGATAATAGTCCCAACAATCTAAATACTGTAAATACTACCTGTATAATTACCTGTCTTTAAAAGAATATAATCGTTTATTTTAATTATTATTCTGTTTTTAATTATTTCACTCTAAGCAGGAAGATAATGCCATTCAGACGCAATCGAGAGAAAGTGAATGATAAAAAAACTTTAGGGAAGAGAAAGAACAATAAACGAACAGAAATACGGAAGACTGAAGATGGCGATTTGTATCGCAATTGCATTTTTGTAGAACGTAGATAGCAAGGAAGCAAGAAACGTGATGAGAGTTCCACAGACGAGAATGCGAGGAAAGAACCTCTTAGAATAAAACTTACGGTTGCATTTAGCCATTTCAGTAGCAAAACGATAAGATGCAATTGTCAATCTAGTAGTACGCTTCAATTTATGACGTCATTAGAACATTGGTCATGAATCTATTTATAGAAAAGACCGAGGGAAGCCACGTCACGGTGGTGGGGAACTGGCTGATGTATAGACGTAATTCCTTCTTTGGATTTTCAGGAAAATCTCGAGATATATAGTAGAAGCACCAGACGAACTAGATATGAATTTGTGTTTGAATTTTGTTTAACGGTATATCAACCTCTGTGTGTTATTTAATTCCAGAAAATGGGGTTTTAAGATTGTTTTTTTTTAATGTACAGTTATAGTGAGAAGAGTGACTTAGTCAAATTTTAAGTAATTTTTAAAAATTTTTTTTTATTTCAGAAAACTGAAAATGTCTTCTAGTTTTGTCTTCAAAACTGTTTTATGAGAATCTTTTCCTTAAAAATGTGCTATGATAATAATATTTTCTTCAAAAAAGTATTGTTGGTAATATTTTTCCTTCATAAATGTATATTTTTCTATAAAAATCTATTTTTATGTATATATTTCCATAAAAAAATTAATTAATATGAACACTATCACAAGAAATTATTTAATTTCTGTTTATTCAATTCGTTCGGATGTGCTTTGTAGTGCAGTGGCTATCGACTCGGAACGATAAATCGATAATTCCATTCATAAAAATTTATGAGTGACTGGCCCAATTTTATCCACGGATTTGTACATGACGATTTTCTATACTCATTTCAAGTATATTTTATACTTTCATAGAGTTTTGACCCCAGTTTAGGGGTTAACTATTTACCCATAACAGAGACCTTAACAGGTACTACCACTCCGGGTTAGGATGGACTTGAGAACAACAGCAATTAAGAGGTGGTTCCATGCTCCTCATAACCTCCCAATCAGAGGCCTTGCTGCCGGATGCAGTTCACCGTCATACCCAGGACCATGAACCAGATATAGCATCAATATTCAAAGGTAGATTTACAAATGTAAAAGATAGATTCTGACGAGTAAAGTTGCTTTGAAATTGTTGTAATCGTCTTAAAAATCGGTAATTGCCATTTACAAAACGGCAATTATCTTAAAATTTAATCGCCCTTAAACTGTAACGATCTTTTTAAAAAACAATTGTTAACGTGGTAATGTAATTTTCTATTAAAATGTAATCGTCTTTTAAAAACGGAATCGTATTTAACAAGAAACAAAATACAAACTACAAATATCAAATAAAGAAAATTAAATACAAAAATGATTATCTTCCGCTACAGATTAGGAATGCTTCCAAAAGAATGATCTTCAGCCTATACCGAGAAATAAAATTAAAACTCAATTTTGCTAATTTGTTCAGCCGAATATGAGTCCAATATTTAACAACAATTTTAACACATTCTAAAAGCGATAAAACTAACGTCGACACTTTAGTTTCAAGATATTTTTCTCTTCACTCATCTTCGAGAAAGATGAAAACAATATGTCTGCTGTCGTAATTATCTCATTCTGAAAAATAATTTGTTGCACAGAAATAAAAGGCAGTCATTCGATTCCTTTTTGCCTTATCGTGTTGTTGAAAGAAAGGACAAACTTTAACAGTTGTCTAAAGGACAAAAATATATTTCGCCTTAATAAAAAAAAAGTGTCATCATACAAATAAAAACTGTAATCGCTTATAATTAACTGATCGTTTTTTAAAAAGTAAACCACCGTAGAAAACTTTTCTCGTCTTTCACAAAATTTTAATTGTCTTTAAAAAAATATAAACTTTTTTGTAATTATTATTTTGTTTTTAAGCATTTCACTCTACCGTAGATTGACAATTGCTTCTTATCATTTTGCTACTGAAATGGCTAAATGCAACCGTAAGTTTTATTCTAAGAGGTTCTTTCCTCGCACTTCTCGTCTGTGGAACTCTCATCACGTTTCTTGCTTCCTTGCTATCTACGTTCTACAAAAATGCAAGTGCGATACAAATCGCCATCTTCAGTCTTCCGTATTTCTGTTTGTTTATTGTTCTTTCTCTTCCCTAAAGTTTTTTATCGTTCACTTTCTCTCAATTGTGTCTGAATGGCATTATCTTCCTGCTTAGAGTGAAATAATTAAAAACAAAAATAATAATTAAAATAAACGATTATATTCTTTTAAAGACAGGTAATTATACAGGTAGTATTTACAGTATTTAGATTGTTAGGACTATTATCCCCATCTTTGTTCACTCTAAGCAAGACGATAGTGCCACTAAGATGCAAGGGAGAGAAAGATGATGATATAAAAAAAACTTTATTGAAGAGAAAGAACAATAAACGAACAGGAAGACAGAATATTCTTGTTCCTTATTCCTTATTCTTGTTCGTTGCGTTCAATGATTCATAACCAAATTTCGATTAGTAAAATAAATCCCGTTTCTTCAGTTATAATTTATAAGTGAATTATCGAGCAATACTACCGGTATCAGTTAAGTGTCATATGTGATACACGCTTGGGCGATCATGTATCTTCTGAGACACGACGAACTCGGCAAATTTTCCGCTGTAGATTGCTATGACTTTCTGCAGTAGACTGGTTGCCGACCAAGGCTATAGAGCTCAATATGTCCTGCTATTTAACTCATAGCTAAAGGAAGAAACGGCAAATTACGTTGATAGCCATTGCACCACAACCCACATCCAGGTAATGCTATATTTGGAGTAATTTTCGAGTTCATTTGTCTGCAAACAACTCTTAGAATCGTGGACAACCAATAAAATTAGTAATAATTGAAGTCGGGTTATTATTATAGCACGAACGGAATTGTTTTAACGTAGGAGGTATTGACGGACCTGAAATAAATCTGACGCATAGGGAAACTCGGAGTGGATCGAACTTATGGCAGAAATAGTGATCAGCTGAATGAGTTGAATCAGTCAGTTGAGTGCCATACGTGATACACGCTTTGGGCGATCATGTCACAAAAGAGACATGACTGACTGGGCAGAAGATTATCCTGCAGTAGGTTGCCATTGATTTCTGTGGTAGATTGGTTGCCAGCCAAGGCTATAAAACCCAATCTGTCCTTTTATTTCACTCATAAATGGTTGGAAGAGACGGATTAATACGATTCCCAAGGGTATTTGGGCGTAAGTGAATGTAAGGAATTCAACTGGAATTCGGACTCGGCTCCCTGATTTGTCCGTTCCAAGCACATCCGAATGAGTTGAATAAACAGCAATTGAATAATTTCTTGTGGTTATGTTCATATTAATTAATTTTTTCTTAAACTATTCATATCTATTCATTTCTCTCTATCTATCTATCTATGTCTCTCTCTCTCTCTCTCTCTCTCTCTCTATATATATATATATATATATATATAGTGTTGTGTTAGATGCTTAGTGCCAAGATTGTTGTTTTATCAGTGTTTTTTCTTTTTTTTTCTTTTTTTTTTAAAAAAACATTTCACCCTAAGCAAGGCAGCCTCACCGCCACTGGTGCGCAGGGGGTTACATAGAAGGAAAGTGATGAGAACGAGGGACCGGTTATAGGATGTGTCAGGAAGTGTATAAGAGAAGGATGACTGTGGCCATAAAGTGAGGGATCAATTTGTGTATTGATTGTAATATAAAATTCATCCCCCACTTTATATTTACATAATAATTTCTTGTCTGTTAATAAACCATAGAAAACGAATCAATCAGTTGATGAAATACTGATTAGCTACACATGTATGTCTTTTAGATTTATTTACATTTGAAATAAATGTATAGGATTTTTTTTATAATCATATCGCCCCAAGCAAGGCATTTTACTGCCACTGTTTTGCAGGGGGTTACATAGAAGGAAAGTTATGAGAAAGAGTGACAGGTTATAGGAGGTGTCAGGAAGTAAGTAAGAAAATGATGAGAATACTGATGTGATGAGAGTAGAGTGGACGATGAAGGAAAGGATCATGAAGGAAAGGATGCGAGTCAGAGACATAGGAGATGACAGTTGACCTTACATTTAATTTCTTGGAGATTGTAGCTGTCAGGGAAGCAAGTATACGGAAGGGAATTCCACAGGTGGAAAGTGCAAGCAAAGAAGCTATTAGAGTAGAAGTTGCGGTTACATTTTCTTGTTTCACTGTAAAAGTGTGAGACCTAATTGCTAGTCTAGTAGCTCGAGTAAATTATTTTGGCAACCAGGTGTTTATTCTAAAGTGCTCGATATTGAGATAGAGCTCAGAATAGATCATTATTTATGAGGAAATAGCAGGACGTAACGGTCGTGGAAAATAAAGAATAGAGAAACTAGTACAATTATAATAAGATTCTTAACAATAAGATCCTCCTTGAATCATTCCATGGACAATGGAGTTGTGAATTCTTTGCACTAAACGGCTACCATTTTTGCCTTTTCTTCTCTTGCAAAAATATGCGTGGAAACAATGAGATATCTTCGGGTTTTTTTTTAAGTTTTTTGGCAGGCAAATTTTCTAGGAAGAATATCAGGTGTTGTAAGCTTGGATGTGCGGGTTATGTAACAGATAACGGCTCGGAAGTAGAAATCAGATAACCGAGTTCCAATTTCAGTCAAGTTCGTTATATTCACATATGTGCGAATAGCCTTGGGAAAGGCATGAATCCACGTTTTTCTTTCAACTAATGGGACTTGTATTAGTAAATCTCTATAATTTTTTTTTAAATTCGTAGAATCTTAGAATATTTTCTGGCTTTAAATAACCTGCAAAAGATTTGATAAACCGTAATTCTTTAAATATGATTCGTGAAGAAAGGATGTTCGCTTCATTGGAGAAAGCTTAATTAATCATATTCACTGATTTTCAAGGCAACATCATTTTTTTTTATATATATACATATAATCATATCGCCCCAAGCCCACTGTTTTGCAAGGGGTTACATAAGAAGAAAGTTATGAGGAAGAGTGACAGGTTATAGAGGGTGTCAGGAAGTGGGTAAGAGGAGGATGGGAATACTAATGAGAGTAGAGTGAACGGAGAAAGAAGCATGAGAGAGAGAGAGAGGATGATGGTTAGAGAGATAGGAGATGAAAATCCTTGAGATTGTAGTTGTCGAGAAAGCAAGTAAATAGAAGGGAATTCCACAGGCGAGAAGTGCGAGAAAAGAAGCTGTTGGAGTAGAATTTGCGTTTACAATTTATTGGTTTCACAGTAAAAGGGTGGGACCTAGTTGCTAATTTTGTGGCTCGAGTAAATTTATATATAGGAGGCACCAGTGAGCTAAGTTCATTGGAGTAGAAGCCGTGAAAGTATTTGTAGAAGAGACACAGGGAAGCCTCATTGCGCCGTTGAGAAAGTGACTGTATCTAAGCTGCCAAGTCGGGATCGATCACATTACAGATTCTCCGTTGGATTTTGTCAAGGACACCTAGGTGGATAGCAAGAGCACCAGAGCAGATTGATGATACCTGCCGTTTAAGGGTGAAGGCTTATTTAAACGCAGACGTCAACAGAGGACATAAAGTTTCTTAAATATACCAAAGAATTGTTTGAGAATAGAAATGCTTTTCATTTGATTTGAAAATAGTTTTTACTTAGTGAAGAAACGAAAATAGTAACTATTTTCAGTCAAGTCGTTTTTTTCTTCTAGTCAACCTGACAACGTTTTGCTAGTGTAACAACATTCAAAAGAGTTGAGTCTACCAGCTATTTCAGGCCAAGAACTCATTCAATTAACCATCTCCTCAATATTTTTTTTTTAAATTTTAAAATGTGTTTATTTTTGCTCTCTTGTTATTCTTTACTGGCTTTATTAACAATGTTTTGTGATATTTGAAAGGTAAATATATCTCTATGACGTGATATATATATATATATATATATATATATATATATATATATATATATATATATATAAGTGTGGGGGCTGCTATGAAAGGTTAATTTAGATTTGGATTTTTACATGGCACAAGGCCACTTCCCAAAAGAACTTCCTAACTAAATCCTTGCATATCACCATTATTTTTATAAGCGTTGAAATCATGCATTAAACAAGCAAATGTAAAGTTGAATGAAATTAACAAAGCATCAATTGCAAATATAAAGTGTATTAACAATAACAATAAATACATACATTACACAGACGTTGAAAGTGTTTGTTTGAAAGTGTCTTCCATAGACTGTATGAAAATTGTGTTAGAGCTTCTGAAGTAAATTAAAATCTTCATTGTCGCTGAAAGATTTATTAGCGTGATAAGAAATTTGTGTGGGGAAAATTATTAATAAAAGAATTGTTCGGTTCTGATTGCTCATGAATAACGTTCATTTCTGAAGTGTACAGAAAAATGAATTTGTAAAAGATAGTGAATTGGACTTAATATTTTACATGATGTGTGTTAAAGGATTTCTTGTGCCAACTGGCGAAAAAATGCGCGGCAAATTGTTTATATAGGTGATCAAACATCCTTACGATTTGGCGGTAAAAATGTGGTTCACTTACCTTGATTCTGACTGGCTAGCTCAAACCAATCAGCAAACACCTTACATTTATTCAAATATAAAATGGTTACATACAAAATTTAATACATACATTTGCGTGAATGCGTAAGTAAATGTGTGTTTCCATACGTATGTGCATGTGTCACGAAAGTATACATTACAGTAATGCATATATTAATTACTAATTTAATTAAGAACAAGACAATATTTGTTCGTTTATATATTTAACTTTTCTTCTTTGTATTCAATAGAACCTATCACCGGGTTTAGTGTTCGTAGATAGAGTGTTTGTATTGGAGCAATTCCAACCAGACACCAGTTTATTTTCAAGACCCGTTGTTATGCAAATGTAGTGTCTTTGATTCCTTCAAAGTCAACGTTTTGACTTAATGGTGACGTCACAATCATGTGACTAGTAAACTAGTTTCTGCATAGGCAAAATATGGCGTAGGTTGTTGCATACGTTGAATATCGCAGTTCCAGATTTGCTGCAAGATTTATTTCAGTTTCAGATATTTTTTAAAAATTCTATGTTTAAGAATTCTACTATTTGGAGTTTTGTGCAGTTAATATTACATAATATACGGATATTGTTTACACGTTTGTCTCATGTAAGAGAAAATCTTCTCATTAATCATTGTATTTTTATTGATATAGGTTCTGACTACGCAGTCAGAAGGCGTAGAATCAGGTTAAAGGAATTAGTGGTTGTATAACCGAAATGGTTGTTAGGCACCAATTACCCTATGAGCATGGAAATTTTAAGATTGTTTTTAATCGTTTCACCCCAAGCGGCAATGCCACTGATGCGCAGGGGGATACATAAGAGTAAAAGATTAGATAGGAGGAGAGTAAAGAGAATGATGACCCAGTTACAGGGGTTGTCAGAGAAGGGAGCAAGAGAAGGATGTGAACATAGGTGTGAAGACAGATGCGAAGGTAGAGAGAAAGAAAAAGAACAAGATAAACAAAGTGAAGTAGAAAGGACTGGAGTCAACTGGTTAAGAGATGGGTATTGACATTGCATTTAAATTCCTGGAGGTTGTAGCCGCCAGGAAAGCAAGTATATGGAAGGGAGTTCCACAGGCGAGAAATGCGAGAAAAGAAGTTGATGGAGTAGAATGGTAGCCTGTATTTGGTTGGTGGGTGGGACCCTGTTGCCAATCTGGTTGCACAAATAAACTCATGTGGCAAGGCACCAGTGACTTAAGTTCGTCGGAGCAGAAGCCATGAAAATATTTATAGAACAGACAGAGGGAAGCCACATCTCGTCAGTGAGAAAGTGGCTGGATTCAAGCCACCAAGTCGGTACTTATCACATTAGTGATTCTCCTTTGGAGCCTGTCGAGAACACTGAGATGAACATCGGAGGCGCCTGACTATATTACAGTGCACAGAAGGATGGTTGATTTGTATATGTGCAAGATGGATTCAGGCGGAAAAAACATCCTGGCAAAGCACAGGGAAACAATCCTCCTAGCAGTGGATTTAGCTATTGACTCAATGTAATGGTTCCACCTGAGATCTTTATTTATCTGGGGGTTCTCGACAGGACCCAGAAGAGAATCTCCAGCCACTTTCTCACCGACTGGATGTGGCTTCTCTCTGTCTCTTCTACAAATATTTTCTGCTTCGATGAGCTTAGCTCTCTGGTGCCCCGTCTACAAGAATTTACTCGAGTAACCAGACTGACAACAAGGTCCAACAAATTTACAGTCAAAACAACCAAATACAGCCAGCACTTCTACTCCGATAGCTTCTTTTCTCGCACTTCCTGCTTCTTTCGTATATTTGCTTCCCTGATATCTACAATCTCCAAGAGTTTACATGCAACGTCAATTGCCATTTCTCATTCCCTTGACTCTCATACTTCTCTTATCTTTTTCCCAACACCCACTGAATTTTGTTGTTCTCCCTTTTTCATTCTACTTTCATGCAACTCTCTTCATACCAGTATTCCTATCCTTCTCTTGCCCATTATCTGACATCTCATGTAACCGGCCCCTATTCGGTTTCTCTTTGTCTTCGCTCTCCTCTTACGTAACCCTTTACTCTTCTCTCATGTAACCCCCTGCGTACCAGTGGCAGTACTACCTTGCTTGGGATGAAACGATTTAAAAATAAAATAAAATCATAGGTAAATATTGGTCGTTTATAAGTATTTGCAATTTTTATCTTATATTTAAGCCGCAAGTGTTTACTTGATAAGTAGCTTCTTTTTTTACGAAGCCGACAATTCTACTCCAACAGCTTCTTTTCTCGCACTCCCGGCCTGTTGAACTCACTTTCATATTCTTGCTTCAACCTCCAGAAATTTAAATACAATGTCAATACCCATATCTTAACCACCTGTCTCCAGTTCTTTCTACATCACCCTGTATATCGTTTCCTTTCTCTCTATTTTTGCAACTGTCATCACAGCTGTATTCCCATCCTTCTCTTGCTCCCTTCTCTGACACCCCCTGTAACTCGTGCGTCTTTCTCTTTACTCTCCTCCTATCTAATCTTTTTCTCTTATGTAGCTCCCTGCGCATCAGTAGCGTTAACGCCCCTTGCTTGGGGTGAAACTATTAAAAAGAAAAATTACTCCTTTGCAGAGAATGTAATCGACTTATTTTAGTTTACGCCAATGGAACTTAGATTGATATAAACAAACAGATACAAAAATAGAAGACGTGCTCATGGCAGATTTTGCAAATCTCGACCTGTACAAATACTTAAAATCTCTTGTTATTTTCTTCCTTACAGAGCTCAGGATAATAATTACTGCACTAGAAAATTCGAACCAACTGGGTGCAAAACATTTCTAATTCTGTGTCTTTCGAAAATAAGTGAGCATCAACATTCACTTACGCGTAAATACCCTTGGGAAATGTATTAACCCGTCTCTTTCCTCCAGTTATGGGTTAAATAATACGAAAGAATGCGTTCTATAGTCTTGGCTCGTAACCAGTCTACCGCAGAAAGCAATGGCAACCTACTGCGGGATAATCTTCTGCCAAGTCAGTCATGTCTCTTTCGAGACATGATCGCCCAAAGCGTGTATCACGTATGGTAACTGACTTATTGAATATAATAGTTGGAATCACGATGAAGTCTTCTACTGGTCATAAAGTGGGGGATCGATTTTCTATTGTGATGAAGTAATAAACTGAACCCCCACTAATTACTACGTAATAATATAATACATCTCTTCTCGCTCTAGCTATGAGTCAAATAACAGGACAGATTGGGTTCTGACAACCAATCTACCCCAGAAAGCAATGGCAACCTACTGCGGGATAATCTTCTGCCCAGTCACTCATGTCTCTTTCGAAACATGATCGCCCAAAGCGTGTATCACGTATGGCACTTAACTGACTCACCGAACATGAACAAAAGTGAGCTTTTCTTCCAAAGTTGAATCTGCTCAACAATTCCGAGTGTTCTTTGCAGCTGTTGATTTTGTTTTAATATTATTAGGAAAGGCATGAGTTAAATTCTCTTTGTTGACAGCCCCAGTCGATGTTCATTCCTGGCGGGATTTTGTGTCTGGCAAATGACAAAGGTTGCAAATGAGATGCATTAACACACTACACCTTTCAAATTAACTTCAGAAACGCTATAACTGCCGATGACAGTTACTTTCATTAAGAGCCGCAATCGAGAGATGCCAACAGCTGGCACAATGCAAGAGTAATATTAATTTTTCTTCTATTATGTGCTATGTCCATTGAAGATGTGAGATATTATGACCCTCCACAACTTCCTATCCTTTGTAGGCGAGAAGTTAAACGTTGATTATAAGTTAATTTGTGACGGAAAAAGGTTGCAATTGACTCATATTAACCGTATTATGTAATTATCTTCCCCCTTCTCTCTCCCTCTCCCTCTACCTACATATCCCATCTTTCTTCCCTTCTCACTCTCTTCTTTTCTCCCACTCTCTCTTCCTGACTCCCTCCCTCTCTCTCTCTCTCATTCTTTCTTTCTCTCACTCTTCTCACACACACACATTCTCTCTCTCTTTCTCTCTCTCTCTCTCTCTGTCTCTCTCTCGCTCAAACACACACACACACACATATCTTAATCTTTGACCATCCACACCCCGACATTGTTTGGATCTGCGATATAAATGCTTGAAATTTGAAATGGTCTTCTGTTAAAAATTATCCTGAGATTACTATCTCTTGTAACAATCTCTTCTTCTGAAGGACATAACAGGAACATCAACTCAATATAATGCTGAAATTTAATTTTCTTGGTAGTATTAGAGCTGTGATGGAATATCCTGTCTTACCCAGGAATGAGTATGGCCCGGGTTATAAAAGACCTAGACGGGAACGAACCACAGAGTGATCGTGTGTGTTCGTGACTATACGAGAGTCTTCGTCATTACACGGCAGTGATCGAGAGTCTTCGTTAATATACGAGTCATCGACTGTAGTCGAGAGTCATCGGCCTTAGACGAGAGTTAGACGTCACTAGACGGAAGCCTTCTTCTCAAGACGGACGCATACGTCCTATACAGAGACCTTGCCTTCTTAAATGTTATTCTTGTTCGTTGATGTACTTGTATTTGGTTTATTGTACTGAGGTATAATAAATCTCTATTTATATATACTCAGTGTTAAGAGTTCTTTCTCTGTTTATCCCCTCCCGGGATACAACAGATTTGGCGACGAAGAATTTGGACGGACGTGGGGATACCCCAATACAACAATTAGTAATTTATGTGCCATGTTCTTTCAGGACGTAGGCCATCATGGCTTTCCACATCTCCCTGTCCCTGGTGGCTCCTTGCACGTTTTCTCCTGTTGCACCATGCAACCCTCGTTTCATCATCCACCTGATTAGATTCTTCAAATATATTATCCGCTGTTTCCCCTGTCTCTTTTTCCCTCTATAAGGCCTGTTAGTAACAGGTCCTCCAAGCCCTCCTTCCTCATTGCATGTCCCAGGAACTTTAGTTGTCTCTTCCTGATCCTCAGTATTAATTTCTATTTCGTCTCCAAAACCTCGTCATTGCTCACATGCATGGTCCATGATATCCACAGTATCCTTCTACAGAATCACAGTTCAGCTGCTTCAAGTTTTTCCATCATCTTCGAAGATATTGTTCAACATTCACTGCCATATTGAAGAATCGACATCAAATAGCAATCAAGTCCTCTCTTCTTTGTTTCTATCGAAATTGTCCTGTTTCTTAATATTTTACTCAACTTCTGGAATGCTTCCTTCGTCATGCCAATTCGCCTTTGGATCTCTGTGTCGCATTTTCCGTCTTCTGTTAGCACACTTCCCAGGTACTTAAATTTTTGTACCTGCTTCATTTTAGAGTCCCTCACCTGTAATTGGCATTTTGGGCTAACCTTTTTGCTGATGAAGATGCATTCGGTTTTCTTGCAGTTTATTTGTAGTCCTTTCTTGTCACTCTCTTCAGCTACCTTGTGTAGGAGGTCTTATAGTTTCCTTTCCCTGTCTTCTCTCAGCACTGTGTCATCTGCGTACCTTATGTTGTTTAAACTGTGGCCTCTGATGACAAATCCAGGCATAGCTTTTAGGGTTCTTACTTTTGGAAAAACATATTAAATCAATATGTGTATCCTTACACCCCGGCCTAGTCTCTGTTCTGTTCTCCATGTTGTTACATTTTCAAAGTAGCTGACGTTATTTTGTGTGTCCACGAAATTCGACGTCTAAAATCCAATATCTGAAATTCTTCTCTCAATGAAACAAATTCTACTTGTCAGTTTCTTCTCGTTCCAATCCTCGATGTGAATATTTCCAGGTGATGCATCTCATCCTTGTCGCCAGTTTTGTTTTGTTCTTAACATGACAAAATAAAACGATTATAGAAAAATGACACACTCGCCGAGTATTGGAAATAACTAGGGAATTTATCATTGTAGAAACATGAGTACAGCGAACGGTTGTGGATGCTGAATTTGGTTGTGGAGAGCCTAGCAAAGTCCTGCACACCATGTTTGCTGGCTCCTGCCGGAGGTCCTTTCTTGTTTCTCAGCATGCACCTATTAGGTGAGGATAGGACTCTCTTGAATGGTCAAGGGGAGATAACTTTTGACCCTTTTATGGTGGTTCTATCTGTTCTTGCTGTTAACCACTCCTCTTTATCTTCTCATTATATCATCAAAGTGCCAAATTCAATAAGTTTTCTTTCCTTGTGTGCCAGAAATTTCAATTATCTTTTCGGATATTCGGTCTAAGTTGCTTTCTGATTATCATTTATTTAAAACCTCATTGTTACTTAAATTTTTCATCAAAGGTATTTTCAGCTTCCTTCAATATAACTAAATCTCTGTCGTCACATCTTCTTCTCTCTTCTTCTATGTGCCCTGTCCTTTCAAGACGTAAGCGATCATGGTTCTCCACGTCTCCCTATCCTTGGTGGCTCTTAGTATGCTTTCTCCTGTTACACAACGCAACCCTCGTTCCGTCATCCACCTGCTCAGACCCTTCAAATATGTTATCTGCTGCCTTCCTCTGTCTCTTTTTCCCTCTATCTGATCTGTTAGTATCGGGTTCTTCAAGCCCTCCTTCCTCATTTCATGTCCCAAGAACTTCAATTGTCTCCTTCCGAGATTAACTATTAATTTTCCTTTCGTTGCCATTCTTTCCAAAATCTCATCATTGTTCACATGCTCAATCCATGATATCCGCAACATCCTTTTGTAGAACCACATTCCCGCTGCTTCAAGTTTTTTCCTCATCTTCGATGATATTGTCCAACATTCATTGCTGTATTGAAGAACTGACATCACATAGCAATCTAGCACTCTCTTTGTTTCTAGTGAAATCTTCCTGTGTCTTAGTACTTTACTCAGCTTCTGGAACGCGTCCTTCGCCATGCCAATTCGCCTTCGGATCTCTGTGTCGCACTTTACATCTCCTGTTAGAACACTTCCTAGGTATTTCAATGGTTCTACGTGCTTGATTCTAGTATACACCACCTTTATTTGGCATTTCGTGTTGCTCTTTTTGCTGATGACCATGTCGTCACATATCTACTCTTAATCTGTATTCTTAATCTGTAAAGAAATTGTTCAGCAATTAGATAGTGTTATTTACATATTCATGGACAGTAATGGTTATGTCCCAATCCTTATATAATACTTTTCTTAGCAAAACATCTAACAATTGAATTGCCCCCTAAAAAATCAAATTGCCCCCCTGTGGGGCGCACGCTCTACTTTGGGAATCACTGGTCTAGTAGTTATCTACTTCACGCAGCTTGCGAGTCCTGTATTTGATCATGTTATAAATATCAATATTTATTTCCAAATTCCGTTTTGGTTATTACTTATTCAATAACCTTTTAGGCTACAACAGATAGTCTGACGTTAAATAACAGTACAGCACTTATTTCTAACGAAAGTTTCTGTCTCTTAATACTGTGCTTAGATTCTGGAAGTCATTTTCACTCTTCCAATGCCTCTTTGGATTTTGGTGTCACTATTTCCGTTGTTTGTTATAATACTTCCTAAACAGTCCCATTTCTCGACTTGTTTTATTTTCTTGTCTCCAATTCATAGCCATCATCTTGAACCATCTGCCTTAATAATGATTTTCATTGTCTTGGGTACCCAACCGCATTTCGATATCAAACTTTGAAACTGAAATTTTTAAAAATGAAAACCTTTTCTTTGATTTTTTATTTTAGTTTTAATTGAAAGCGA